>VURO01001434.1:2477-12705 GCA_015108175.1 Pelvicachromis taeniatus
GAATGCCAAAAAGAGAGAGTCTGGGCATGCTGAGATAAGCATTGGTCGTCGGGCGGTTGTTGTTTTCAGGGCATATGAGCACATTATGGTTATGGTTAATTGTCGTGTAGTGATATGGGGCTGCAAACAGCTCTTTCTGAAATGTCGACCCACAATGGCGCCATTCTCGATAAGAGCCTTCCTGTGTCTCTGTCTCTCTCTCTCCCTCCATCTGCTGCTTCTCCTCTGTGTCCCACAAGCTCATTTTTTTTTTCTCCAAGAATTGAGTTTGTTTTCTCTGCTGTTGCGTACTTGTTATTTTTAAGTGTAGTACAAATGTTTATCTTATCATCTTTATTCTGGGAATAGTGCATGTTCATGATCTCTTGTGGCCTTGCTGCAGTCACTACTGACAGGTCCACTTCATTGCGTAAAGACTATTTTGGACGGTATTCCAGTGCTCTTATTTTGATGTGAGCACTCACAAAACGCTCAAAGTAATTTGCTCTGAATTGCCTCCTGTGCAGAGCCAAAAACAAGGCAAACCGTCCTGCTTGTTGTCCTGACCTGTTGCACCATCTCTGTGTGTTCAGACTGTGGGTTCTTTCATTGGAAACTGCTGTTTGGTCTCTGATTTGGTCAATCTGAGACAGCCTTTGATGAGGTTAAAGGTGTAAATATATATACTGTTTGCTGTTTTATGGGCAGAATCATGTTCAGTTCTATCCAGGTATGCCTTTTACTGCCTTGCCAATGTGTTTGGGATCATTGTCATGTTGGAACATGAAACGCTTTCCAGATGGTTCTGCGTGTTGAATCAAAAATCTAATGGTACTTTACTGCGCTCCATCAATTTTGACACGATTCCCAACAGCACTGATTTAAATGTAGGTGCAAACTATGACACATGACCGTATTTTATAGATAGCTGTAGACACTCACCGCTGTGCCTTTCTTCTAATCTCCTACATTGATGTTAATTTGAGCCAAAAAGGTCAAATTTGGATTCTTGCCACTGATTTTCAGTCTATTTCTTGTGTAATTTCTCAAATCTCAGACTTTCTCCCTGTTTTTCTTCCTTAAGAATAGCTTGTTGACAGCCACCCTTTGCACTGAGACCATTTCTCATAAGCGGTTGGCAAACAGAAGATGGATCAGCTGAAGGGCCAGATGCATTTTTCAGGTAATGTTACCCATTTCTTAAAGACAGGTACTGTTCATCTGCTGTAGATAGTTTTTTTTATTTCTGCTATTTCATGTGTCCTCCACTTGTCCACTTTCCTCAGATTTCTTTGAGGACACAATGCACACTATATTGTTTTTGGGTAATAGCTCTTTGGGATTCAACTTGTTGGTGTATAAACAGACTGTTTTATGTCTGTCAGATTGTGTTTTCTTTGGCATTTTTGTAGATTTAAGAAAAAAGGAACGATTTCTGGAGAGTTGTCTCTTCCTGTATGTGTGGACCCAAAATCTGTTCGTCCTCACAGTAAGTTTTTTTTTTGTTTGTTTAATGCTTGAATGATTCATAGATCAGTGTTGTGTGGTTTCCCAACAAACAAAAAAATTTCTTTGGAAACTGAAAACTGGGTGAAAAAGCAGCCGGTGTCCAAAGAAAAAGACCTTCGGAAAGCTCGGAGAACGATTGCTCAAGACCACTTTTAAAATATGACAGGAAACTCGGGCTACTTGGAAGCAAAATAAAAAGAAAGAAATGGCGTCCCCAAGACTTTTTAACTTTACATAAAAACACACATCTCCTTCTAAAGTACAACAAAAGTAGCTACATCATCAGCATTTTGCTAACCACATTTAAATATTGCTTTTATCTACTCTGTGAGGAAAAACGGATTAATCTTCAGCAAATCAGTTTTCTTTGTGTTTTAATTTTCTGTTTGTCCACTCAACATTAAAAATAGATAATAAAAAAAAAAAATCAGTGGCTGAAATAGCTGGATTGGTTTCTGAGAAAAGTTTCCAGACTTTTTCAACTCTCAACTGAAAGTCAGACTCGTCTATTGTAGAGGTGACCCCCACTGTGTCACACAAACACTCCCTCGCAGACTGTTTACCATCACAATGCTGACACTGGCACTTTCCCCTTGCTGTCAGCAGGACTCATAGTTATGTATTTTTATTGTAATTGCATTGCAGTGTTTTTATATTTCCAAAATGTCCTTGTTTTCCCCCACTGGCTCTTTTCATCCACGACCGCAGATCAAACTGAGCTACTGCCAACACTTTGCTTCCCCGAGCCGCTGAGAAAAAAACCCAAACACCAGTAAACAAAAGATAAAATACCGAAATGAAAGCTGGTGAGGGAGTAAAATCAACACAATGAAAGGGACTGTTGAATAATGGTGTTGGTAGGAGAAGGGGGGGGGGGCTGCTGTCTAATTCTGGCTGGTGTCGGAATTTTATGATTATAGACGAGATGTGTGTGAGTGTGTGTGCATCTGCTGTGTTTGTCAGATAGTCTCCTATGCATGTTATTATGAGGAGAAATGTTAGAATTTTATATATAAAGTTCAGAGTATTTGGACGTTCACTTGGAATTAGTTTCTTTTGTGATGACAGACATGGTAGGGAAAACGAAAAGCAATGACAGGTGTTGTTGGCTCCGTCTTTTCTGTTGGACTAAGATGTGGTCTGGTTGTACTTTACGGGTTAAATTTGTTGCTACCTTGTGTTATGAGGAAGTCTGCCTTCCAAGACGCTGTCTCCCTCTGATTAAAATGTTTACACTGGTCTCATTAGACTGATAACACTCGGCCATACTAATGAGTCTCGCAACATCTGTGTGTGTGTGTGTGTGTGTGTGTGTGTGTGTATGATTGTGCAGTTTGCTTTTGTATGTATTGGAAAGAATATTTTTGCACTTTTAAATGAAAGCTGATTTGGGTTTCATGAATAAGAGCATGGACGCACTGATATAGAAGAGGTGTTATCAAAGTTGTTACCTCCTTTACGGATTGCGGCTGATCAGAGTAAACATGAGGCGTACACAACGAGGGGTGTTTGTATAGGAAATTTAATTGCTCAACCCTCAGGACACTGTTGCCATTTACAATAAGTTTGGCATCTTTCATAGTACCATAGACATCAGCACATCGTTAACAGGAAAAATAGCGTGTGTTGTTCAATATCAATTCTCTGGATACCTTCAAGCACAACAGAGTGTATGTCTCATAATGTACCACTAGATGGCATCCCGAGAGAAGCCTTTGTAATCTCAGCGTCACTGTTTTGTTTGTAGTGTAGGCTACAAGAGGGATGTTATAAAATAGCGCTCATCTCCATAGGCATAATTTTTATTTGTTCTTAAAACTGCTCGATTTGCTGTAGGCCTTTTCTGTCACTTTAACATATGATTGTAATATTGCCTTTATGTTCCTTTGTGACTTGCGCAGCATTTTTTTATTTTTTTTATTTTTGGTCTATCAGAGCACAAACACTTGGGAGTTTTTTTTTTTGTTTGTTATTTGCTTGCAACCGCTATAACGTGAATTCTTTTGCGCAGATTTTGGCAGTTCAAACGTCTACACATGAAGTCTACATCTCCATCTGGAGAGTTAAGTGACAGAGATGAAGAAACTTGGCATTTTCACAGTTTTGCTCTTAACTGAGTGTTAAAGAAAAAGAAGGAAGCGATTATATATATATTTTTTTTAACTAAAAGTTTTGTTTCCTGTGATTATCTGCCCTTCCAGAGACGTACAAATCTGCAAAACAACTTCTGTTTATCAGCTTTCTACATTTGTGCGGAGGGTCTTCATCTACTCTAACCAACGAGGCTCTCACAGTTACTCCAATAATGGGGGATTTTTAAAAATGTTTTTCTGTGATATACAAGCTCTTGAATGGAGGTTGCTTTATAGCGATAAATACAGCATTCTCTGTGGCGAGGTGAGATGATGAGAACTCTGTGTATTTCTCTCTATATATGTGTCTCTGTGTGTGTTTTGATGTTGTACACCTGGTGTATGACTAAGAGACAAGCAATGGGAGCAGTCAGCTGTATGTACCTATGGATAAAGGCTACATGTGGAACAAGAAAGTTTCATCACAGCAGGTCAGATCACCTTGCACGTACTTAGACAGTCCCCTTTCCTGTTCCTGTCTATAAAACTGCAGGTCAGCAGCTTCTTTTCCCTCTCAATCAGTCTCTATCCTTTCTACTAGTTACTTACATACATCATTCCCATCATACCTCTCGCTCCCTCTTCCCTTCAGCTCAATCACACCGTACTGGCTCTCTTTTCTTAGCAAACCTTTCTCTCATCCATTATTGAGTCTTGTTTTTTTTTCCTTGGGTCTCAGAATAAAGAAGGGGAACAGATCTTTTGAATTTTTAATGCCCCGCATAAAAAATGTATCATCTGAGCGATACGAACTGGTAAACTTTTAGCAGGACACAACACGCCAAGTCACGAGATGATGCTAGACTGAAGAAGAAGATCATGGAGTGAAATCCCGTTTTCAACAGAAACCGCAAAAAAAAAAAAAAAAAAAAAAAAAAAAAAAACAAAAAAAAAAAAAAAAAAAAAAAAAAAATCAGTCCACGCAAGAAGAAACAACTAGCACCAGTGACTGTGGATGTCACCATCGAGGAAAGGGGGCAACTTGGAGTGAAGTAACTGTTAGTGATGAAAAGTGGGTGGGTCCTGAGTTAAATTTGTCCCAACTTTGATGCAGGGGATTGATGTGAATTAACAAGAAGCTGCAATGGGATGCTGTTGTTTGACACATTATGGGGTGCAAAATACATATCAGAGTTACCAACACAGCTTCCATTGGCAACTGACTGTTAGATTAATCAGCAAATTTCAACCATGTTCACGCTAAGTAGGGAAAATTTATTCTAGTCCCACATTCAGATATATTTTTTCTTGTGGAGAGCTGATAAACAGAGCTGTTTTGTCTTTGCGTGCAGTGTAAATTGTGGCCATCCTTCAGATTTATAAGGTCAATTAATGAAACACTAAATAGCTGGTGTTTGATGAGTTGAAAAGAAGTGTGTCTATCAGTTTGATGTTTGTATTTGTTTCCATAAAACATCTTGAGCCTGGATTATCCTCTGTTGGACATATAAACCTGCTGTAGTCACTGCAGTGAGCTCACAAAAAGTAGACGGGCACGTGGACAGCTGGAGGGACCGTCTTCTGATGAAATTTATTTCACTGGGACCCAAGTAGGCACTGGTGGACTCGCAGATGAGGAAAGTCATATAAGCAACTCATATAAGTTCACGCCTTGCTGGTTGGCTCCAGAAAGACAGGAAACCAAGAGGAGAGTGGGCGTGAGTATGCTATGATTAGGAAAAACAATTGAACAATTATGCAATTATATATATATATTAAGGTGTTGTCCTGTTTGCACTCCATTCTGGCTGTTTGCTACTAACAAGTAGAGAATGGGATTTATGGTGTGGCAAAATGCAGAGAAATGCTGAACATATTTTCATGATGTCTGCATGCAGTGCATCAGTCATTGCAGTTTGACAGTCAATAGACAAGCAACCTGAGGCAAAGAAAAGAGCGCATGTAATGCATTCGAGCTTAGTGAAAGATATACGTTGCCGCTGTGAAGCCAGTTGGGTAAACTGCTCTCATCTGGTTTTCCAGATCATAAATTTGAGTCCATGGATGAAGCTTCAGCGTGTCTTCTTCCATCCTTTTCCATACATATGTACGCCGGCGAGCTCAAGGTGGGGGAAGTAGCACAAATAGGCCTACAGCCTGAGGGAGGGTCATATATTCTCACCATGGAGCCTGGAGCATGTCATCTATATTTATGCTCTCATTAAGCTTATTGTGTTTACAGATTGGCCACATCTTTTTGTTGTTTATAAATTCTCCCTGGGCAAATTGATGTAATATACTTTACCGTAATCTCAAGTGTGTGTGTGTGTGTGTGTGTGTGTAATGTATATGCAACAGTTTAAGTGTGAGTGTGTGATCAGTAACAATTCCCACAGTGATATCCTGTATGTAGTGCATATTTTTGCACTTTTAGTGCAATAAGGTCTCCATTGGTGGCACTTATGAAGAATGCTCCATGCTTGTTATTTGGTCCTTTGATGTTGGTTGCTTTTATTGTGTGTTTGTGGTCTCTAGTTGCCTTGCCTAGCTTATCGCTGACTGTCATCCATCAAGACCAGCCAGGTAGTCTAGAGGACAGGGGCAGGGAGGGGCCGAATGCTCTAGTTTCAGGACTCAAACTGAACTCAGTTTTCGCCACAGGCCTTGGCTGGTTATGACAGTCAAGAGGATCCATTAAGGGACTGACCCTCATCTATAACAGTGTCTCTCTGTAAACCCCATTTAGCCAGAGGCAGCAGAACTGAAGGACATCAGGTTTGTGGTGTACAGTGTCGTTCACAAGCTAACTAATTAGACAAACAATGATCAATCAAGACGAGTAATAGAAAAATCACTCATGTCTTTCAGCTACACACCTTATCTTTAAATAATTAATAGTTTACCGAGTTGTAAAAGAGATTTCTTCTTTTTGTAGTTAAAAAAAAACCCAAAACGTGCTGCAGTAAGGTCTCGTGCTGAATATAATATTTTACAGTGTAGAAAGCAGGTGTTTCATATGTGGATATCTGTACACACACAATATGCAGAATGTATAGCCTGCGGCAATGGACAGAAATAGAACCAGCAGCCTGGCAATGAAGTGTCAAGAGACAAGGAGCAAGAGGTTCAAATGAAGAGGAGGAGGAGCAGTATAGGCCCAGAAAATGAAAGAGGGACTGAACCACTGAGATTCCTTTATAACAACAGGGGGGGAACCAGAGAACATCCATAATCATATCTGACAAAGGTGAATGTCTTCTGTCTTCATTTTAGCGCCATTTCGTTCTTTCTCCCATGGCAATGAAGTTCTAATAAGGAATTGATTTTTTGGCAGGCAGTTAAAAGGGTGACCTTCTGACCCCATTGCTCACTGTGGGTGTGGCAGGAAATGGTCCTCATCCACCGAGAATCAATGCGGCATACCTCATAACCACCCTCGGCCGATTTCAGAGGCGCAAATGTATCATCAATGTGTCATCGAGCATACATCTTTGCTGGTGGCGACAGAACCTTCCCCACCTGCCCGCCCCATTCGGATGAGAGGGCGGAGAGTGGCATTTCTCCCAAATCTGTGAAATGGTGCAGAAAACGGGAAATAGGGACACGCCTCCCCACTGTCTATCAGTGCTGAATCTGAGGAGCTGACCTCCTGTGAAACTTCATTGAGATGCCCTCATCTATCTGTCAGTGTACAGGGAAGGAGGTGAAGCGGGGGGAAAGTCGGGGGGGTATCAGAGCCAGAAACCAATCTCCCCTCCCTTCTCAGATGCATAATTCAGTATTTCTCTCACAACAGCCTGAGCTTCGAAGGGCTCAGCTCCCCCAGCCATGTGGCCAGCAGTCTGCTAATATGAAAGAAGCTCAGAACCCACTCTGTTGTTCCTTCAGGCTTTCTGGGTGTACACACTCTCAGTCATACTTGTATGATTTATTCAGCTTGTTCATCCATGGCGTGAGACTCAGACCTCAGTGGACAAGTTGGGAAACAATTTTTTTTTTTGTCCTTGGCAGAGGAAGTGTGTCGGCTTCACTGCGGGTTGCCTGAGTGACACTGGAGTAGCTTAACCTCCCACTGGTGGTTAGTTTTACTGCTCATTCTAAGAGGCCTGCTGCTGGGCCAGTGTGCAGCAACACTGCCTTGGCCTCAATAAGCAACCAATGATGACAAGAACGCAGAGCGGCGCTTCCTGTTCCTCCACATCCAGTCAATTTGAAATCACTTCTTTGATGTTCAGTGAAAATAAATGAACCTTTGCTAGTTTAAACGCAACGTTTTTTGTATGTATAAACTTGAAACTTGCAAGTTGTCCACTGAATCCAGCATGTCATCCAGAATATGACCCGAAATTTCCCACATGTGAGAAATTTTCAGACTGGGGCGGTTTGTCGGCTGTGGTAAGGAGGCCAGTTTTTATCGAGTGAGTTCTGCAGCAGGGGAATAATGTTGGATGAGACCCAAAACTCTACATAGAGTGCCTCCACACTGAGCCACTGGACTTTCTTTTTTTTTAAATCTCCTCGAAGGGGTATATTACTGAAACCTGGCACCACCACAGCGATGAAACTGAAACGGTATGGATAAGTTTGTCTGCTTCCACGCTGCAGTGGCTTGGTACGAACACTTGCCCAGTAGCAGAGGTGAATTTCTAGGACAAGGGTCAATGACCAGTCTAGATTTATTGGGAGGTGAAACATTTGTATTTTAAAAAAAGACATTTGCAAGTGGATTTGACTAAACTGTTTTAGCTGAGTTAATCTTGCAACTGCACCCGTGCACTGTCCTTTTCAGTTTTTTTCTTCCTGTAGAGGATAAGGATATCTGCAGTTTGCATAAACCTGTTGAAAATAATATACATTTTCAAGCTCCAGCAGATCCAGTAATCACTAAAGTGAATGTTTTACAAGAGAAGCAATTAAAAAAGTGAATTGTTAAAGTAGCCATACTAATGTTAAAGATGATTGATTGAAAATAATCCATCCATCCGCTTCTCAGGGTCACGAGGGGCACTGGAGCCTATCCCAGCTGTCTTGGGGCGAGAGGCGGGGTACACCCTGGTCAGGTCGCCAGTCTGTCGCAGGGCCAACACACATAGACAGACAACCAGTCGCACTCACAGTCACTCTCGCATTCACACCTATGGGCAATTTAGAGTTTCCGATTAACCTATCCCCACAAACTGCATGTCTTTGGACTGTGGGAGGAACCTGGAGTACCCACGCAAACACGGGGAGAACATGCAAACTCCACACAGAAAGACCCCGGCCTGATGGTGGAGTTGAACTCAGGACCTTCTTGCTGTGAGGCAACCGTGCTAACCACCGTGCCACCCATTGAAAATGATTTTAAAATTAATTATTGTGAAAAGGGTGGCAGTTGATCAGACCAATAAATTAAAAATATGAATTCCAATCTGGTCCAAGGCATCCCTGGGCTCCTAGACAGTCGAAGGTGCAACATGGTGGTGTCAACTGGACCGAAACATTATGTCCCAGAGAGGCTCTGTTGGCTTTAGCGTGAGGACCAGGCAGTGGTATAAATCCTTTCACGGGTGAACTACCTGTACAACCTCTCAGGTATCACCTCATGCTACCAGTGACACTGACCCTGGCCAAATGTAATAATAGCTTTAAAAAAAAACAAAAAACAGGAAAGATGAGGAGGGAAAAATGAATTCCTGTTTGTGGGGTTGTCTCATAGTTGCCCCCCTCCTGCACCTGTTGTTAATTTCATTAACACAACTGTAGCTAACTAACAATGTCCTCTGCTCAACTGACCAGAGGTTTCATTGCCTCGATCCTATACTCTGATTAAAAAATGTTCGTTTAATTTTTTCAGCAGCGTTTATCTTTTTAAATATGTGTGGAAGTCTTAAAATACAGAATATATTAGATTTGTTTTGGGGTTAGCTGCTTACGCAGTTTGGCTCATAAGTAGTGATTTGTCTCTTCCTGTGTGTGGACTGACCTTTAACCTCTCATTATGTGGTTGCTTCCCTTGTGCATATGAGGTATTACTTCTGTTTCTGTTGGGGCCTCGCTGATAATTATGTGGACAGATTTCTGGTTCTTATCTTTTTTTAAAGAGAAAATCGTCTCTTCGCTTGAGTGCCGCTATAGTGTGTTTGTGTTTTGCTTCCGACTCTGAGGACGGCGATGATTTTAAAATTTTCATTCTAACCTCACCTCCATGTGATGCTCCAGGTCAAACGTCCAGCTGTGACGTCAAATGTAATAGCACTCTGTGATGGTTTGTTAAATAGCTTGGTTGTAAATGATGGCGAGCAAAGGGACAGTTTGGGGTGACTTAGTCTGGTCTGGCCCCGTGACAGCACCACACAGTCTCATGAGCATAATCCATCAGCCTCTGCAGATGATGAGATCCACTTTCCCAATTCATGATTGGAAATTTGGTTTAATTGCACGGAAAGTTTCCACCGGTCCAAGCAAATGGATTTGATCTCACTCATTGTTGTCTGAGCATTTCATATCTCTCTGTCTCTGGTGCTCTGTGTTGATCTTCTCTCTAATCGAGAGGGGTGTAGCTTGGGGAGCAGGTTAATTATGGAGGAGCTCATTATTCATGTTTAATTATTGTAACGAGATTTTTAGATGATTAAAATATTTCCTCTTCTTTTCATTGTCTAAAGTGGAATCACTCATTTGTTTTT
>VURO01001436.1:2938-19130 GCA_015108175.1 Pelvicachromis taeniatus
AAAAAAAACAAAAACAAAAACAAAAAACAAAACACATTTTCACTTTGTCATTACTAGTTGCTGAGTGTTTTAATGGGGAAAACACATTTATTCATTTAAAAATGGATCTCCAAGTGTCCAAAGAACCGAAGAGGTCTGAGTATTTTCTGCCAATAACAAAGCCACATTTTAGAAAAACAAAATTAAACAGCCTAATTGCAATGAGAATCCACATGCCTGTATTAATGGATGAAAATAAGGCAAAGTACTATTGACAAAGAAAAGGGAACAGCCCTGGCTGAGTGGAGCTTCAGGGCTCAGCCAACTCAATAAAAGTAAGTTGACCGCTTTCAAGTCAAATAATTCAATTGACTTAAGGAAACCCTCCGGCTTAGGAAGCCATTAAATTCAATAGCAAACAACCAGAGACTTACAAGTGATTTGACCAGAACCTTGAATTAGTTTAAATATGAACATCAGGCATCTATGACTATATTTATTAAATCATATAACCTCTCTGTAAGAGTTTTAAAATAGCAGTTTATCATAAAGCATTGTACAACATTGAACCCTATTAGCTGTATATGAAGCATCAAAGTACTCTATTACATCATGAGAGAATCGTTTTATCTGATCATTGTTTTCCTTGCTGTAGTTTCAGAGCAACACTCGTTCAGTGACTCATACATTCTGCCCATTATTGCTGCTTTGAGCTGATATAACAGTAAGAGCCTCTATAAGAGGAGGAGGAAGTCATTTATCATTTATTCAGTCACAGGAAATGACATGATGTAATTTACTGAACTTTAAAGGAACAAGTCAAAATATAATTCAACATATAGATACCAGGTTGATTATCAAAATATGAATTCTCAATTAGTAAAAAATTTAAAACGAACAATTCTCTACATATATCAGTAACATCAGGATTATATAACGGAGCATAACACCACTATAAGAATGTGTCTAATGAAAAATATGGAACTTTTTTAAACAGTGTGATATATAATTTAAACAACATTAAATTCCAATATTTAACATAATAAAAAAAGCATAAAAAGTGCCAAATACACACAATAGACTATGCAGTTTTAATATTTCCCTCTCTCTCTCTCTCTCACTAACACACACACACACACACACACAGTCTAATATGTTAATTTGTATGAAAGACATTAGATGCTCCTGTATCCAGACGTGTCGCTATAGCAACAGGGAGCTAAGGATGTTGCAGGTCTGACTTATTTCCTGTGATATCACACATGCAATCACACATGCAAACACACACACACTTGCAGATTAAAAAAAATGCTCACAAATTTACATCTGCAAAAACACACTCACACGTATTGGTTAAACACACTTGAAATGTACGCTGATGTGAATGCTCTAAATGGAGGAGATGTGTGGCAGAATATGTAAAGATGCTGCATGAAATTTCATCTCCAAAAGGAAACCTGTGTTCCCAAAGGGGTTGTATTATGCACTGAAAGAATACATTACAGGGAGAATGAGAGAGCGAGAGAGAGATCGAGACAGGGAGAGAGAGGCAAAAGGTGGGCGAGCGAACAGCAGCTCATTAGTTGATGCAGAGCAGGGCTGCTCAACTCTTGCATCAAATCACACACCCCGAAATAGACACACGTTTAGACCACAGAACTCTAAATAGGCACATGTCAAATGACACAAACTACAGCAGGCATACATCAGACCAAAGCCCTTACAATCTAAATACATTAGACCTGAGAGCTCCAAACGAGCAAAGATGTCAGACTCAAAATAGACCTACATCTAACCACTTTATACGATTTTGTTGCTTATTTTATATCCTACCCTAAATGGAAAAATTATATATAGAAAGTTATATATAGAAAAATCACGTCATGATCACGTCATGAAATATCCCCCCTTAGCCCAAGAGGGCAGACAGCAAAGCTTGCCTTCATTAGCAAAGATCCAATTTCATGCATTCAATATTTTAAAAATGTTTTTCTAAAAATATATAAAATTGTTCCATTTGCAGAATTTTGTTACAAAAATACGCTTTGAAATGCTGCATTTGCTTTATTTAGTAACGTCAACCCAGAGAAGAAAATATGTTACTAACTACAATGACAATGTACGGCCATTTATGACTTGTACAATTTAATCCCTTTGGTATGTTTTGGTATGCTCATAACTCTAAACAGCAATTTAAGTCATAACATATGAATGTTTTTATTTTTTAACTTCCATTACCAACTTCAGGTGGAAAGGGATGGCTACACATGCCTATCCTGGGACAGGATGTTGACAACAAGCTAAACTGGAAGACCAACACAGAGGCTGTGAGCAGATGAGCAGGCTCCATTTCTTAAGTGGTGGAGATTTTCTATCACTCAGTTGTGGGGAACATAATGTACTTTGCTGTGGTCCACAGGGAGAGTTGACTGACTCTGTGATTGGCTGCCAACTCGACACTTTTGAAGCTATGGTGCAGATGAGGCACCGAAGTTTTGTCTTTTTTTATTTTTTTTGGGGGGGGGGGTAATCTTGACCACCCTGTACAGGCAGCAGAGCAGCTGCTCTGATTCAGCTCCATGGTATTCACCGCCACTAATCACCACATGCGTAGTTCATTTGGATATACAGAAACAACACTGAAGCTATTAAGCTGTGAAAGCAAAGTGTGGTAAAACACAGGGGAATTATTTTTGACGAGGTTCGACATTTTGAGAAATCGACAGAATTGTGCGGTATGTCTATATGCCTGACTGTTAGCTTAGATTAACAAGTGTAGGAATGTGAGAAGATTGGAAGGCTTTAGCGGCGCTGGTAGGGTGCTTTTTTCTTTCTTTTTTTGTGGGTGAGCCAGACTGTTTCCCTGTTTGCAGTCTTTATTTTAAGCTAAGATAAATATCTGCATGTAGGTGTATATTTAACAGACTCGCAGCAAAGAAATTAAATTATTAGTCACCATTACTCTTCTTTGATTAAAATGTAATTCATAATGACAACGTGTAAGCAGAGGCGCAATTTATTCATTTATTTTTATATATGGAACT
Source organism: Pelvicachromis taeniatus (assembly GCA_015108175.1). NCBI lineage: Eukaryota > Metazoa > Chordata > Actinopteri > Cichliformes > Cichlidae > Pelvicachromis > Pelvicachromis taeniatus. Next base: position 5,962 of record VURO01001436.1, read on the forward strand.
ACAATGTGACAACTAAATAATCTGTAAAAAGCAACTCATGTTTTAACTATTAATACTCATGAGCCTTTCCATTAAGAGACAAATATGTTTTAGTTGTTCTATGCTTGCATATGGATAAGTAGAAAGGAGGAGAGGAGGAGTGCCTTCTGAGCACAGAGTGAGACCTCCTTCACATCTCCGCCAGGAAGTGTTCTGTTTTCAAAGGTCATCCTTCGCATCTCGACAAGAAATGTCAGCTAAAATTGGATTGGGAGGGGGTAGTAAATGAATTAATAAATATATAAACAAATCAGAAAATAAGCCATCAAAGACAAGGGAATGCCAAAAGACAGGAGGTGAGGAAGGCCAAGAGCTGCAGAGCGGAGGAGGGAGTGATTATTAAATTAAAAAATTAGCGATGTAGAAAATTAATCTATTTATAAACTAAGCAGCTTAGTTACCAGGCCTAGAAGGCTATACCATACCGCCTCCCAACACACTCAATCATATACACAGTATATACTATACACTCACATACACACAGACTAAACTGTAAAACAGCATCAGCATCCACACAACAGCTTTTAGTCACTGAGCCACAAATCATCTCCACTACTTAGACAGCGCTCATTTGAATAAGGAATTATAATTATGTGATTCACATGAAATTTTCATTAGGTTGGGGTAAAGGAGGGAAAAAAACGCATTACAGCGACGGATGTATCTAGGTGTTAATATTGATGACAGCCTTGGCTCCCCCAGCCACAGGGTGACGAAGTGAATGCTAAACTAAAACTGGATGTTTTGCTCCTCTGCAGAGGAGATGCAGCTCCTCCTCCCTCTTCTTTAATAATTCTGTTTGGCACGGATGCCACTGGGAGGGCTTGGCCACTTGAGAGGGTTGGCTAATTAGTGCGGCATTACTGGTAGCTACTGTCTGAGTGTGGGGGAGCTCAGTGGATTGACATTCAGGACCACGCGGAGGAGAACCAGACAGCTACTGAGCGAGATGTCGCAACGGATCAGCAGAACGGACGTGGTGGAATCTAGTCATCATCTGTCACGCTGAGGTGGAGCTGCTAGTTTTTGCTACAGCAAAGCATACTAATTGCTTCCTTTTGCAACTGTTCATTTTTACATCATTATGTTAATCATAAAAATATTTTCATTATTTTCTTTAAATGTCTGAGAGCTCTTTATTGTATGACTAATGACTGTAATTGCAAAAAAAAAAAAAATCCAACAAAAAAACCCAACTTTCCAAAATATGATGTCTAGCCTTGAAATATCATGGGTGTCAATCTTAAAAGCAAGTAGTTTTCCTCAGTGCTGAGATGCTGACATTTTAGAAAAAGAAGAAAGAAAGAAAAAAAACAAAAAAACTAAGTTTGACAGCAGCCATATGTAGTTTAAGAAACTGAAAAATGTAAAGGTGCAAGCATTTTAATCTAGGTTATGTCTTGTCTGAAGTGTTAGTTACAGTATCAGAGCAGTAGCCTCCAGATTACTTAAAAGGTAATTACAATGTTACACAAAGTACATCAATTCAAACCTGTTCCACTTCAACTTTTTTAATCCAGTTAAATAGCACCTTCATTATTCTGCTGTATTTCCTATGTTGATCCACTGCCTAAGAATTCACTTCTGCATACCACTTAAAGTACTCCTTGAAGTATAAAGTTTCCCTAATTTGATAATGTTTAACTGACTGCAGCCCCAAACACTGTCCTATATCTGGAAGGTCACCAATAAAAGTCAGCGCCACAGAGGAACATACGGGTTTAATCTTAATAAAGTATGCATGAATCTACACCTTTACAGCCAGGTGCAAGCCTCCAGATGATAATGCTCAGAACGGATTTCTTGCTTTTCAGCTCACACTGTGTAACTATGCATTGCACGGTCCACGAGTTCATCCCTCTATAAAGCTTAAATATACTACGTGTAACCTCACTGAATGCATCCTGTAATGTGGTACATAATGTATGCTTATATGTATGTCCCAACAAAGCGTGTATTATGTATATTAGCTATATTAAGCTACATTCTTATCTACATTCTGGCTGGAATTTTTCCCTTTTGTTATTATCCAGTTATTATTTACCAGTGTCACTGTAATAATCACAGTTGTTTTGTACCTTTATTTTTGATTTCATCATGGTTTGACTACGAGTGTTTTGGTTCCGGTTTTGTATTCCTAGTGCTAGTCCTTTGTTCTGTGATTTCTAGTTCTTAGGTTTTGTTTCTGTGTTCCCTTTGTTCAATGTCAAGTCCATGCCTCTGTGCCTGTCGTGTGCTTCCTGTGTTATTTTGATAGGTCCTGTCTTGTGTGCAGTGTATCTGGTTTGCTTCCTTTGTCTTGTTAATCTGATGTGTCCCAGCTGCGTCTCCCATTCCCTGAATGCTCCAGTGTGTATTTAAGCCCTGTGTTTTCCTTGCTCTGTGTCACGTCGTACCCTTATACCTGTCTGTGTGCTCTGCCTGCCTAGTTTATTTTGTATCTTCAAGTTTAGTTAAGTTTTTCCTAGTGTCTAGCAATAAAGCTGCTTTTTGAGATTACTTTTGCCTCTGAGAGTCTGCACTTGGGTCCTCCATTCCTGCCTGCGGCACACAGCACATGACAGAACGACGAGGCGGACAGAATGGACCCATCAGACCCAGTCTGTGAGCAGGACGTCCTCCGCATCCAGAGCTTGTGGGGGCAAATTTCCCTCACCTCAGGTTTAAAGACAATCTCTGTCAGGCTGAACACCATCGAGGCAGTCCTCGCGGACAGCCCTTATCTTCGCTAGCTCCCTGGCCTGCAGCTCCACCATTCGCGGCTCCCACACCGTCGACTGCAGTGCCATCATCTGGGCCTGCCTGTCCATGGTCACCCTTCTCCGTCGCCGTGGTCGACCCACAGAACCGAATAATTATGGACTCTTGGGGTGTCGACCTCGGGGTCGCCCCACCTGGTTGTTTTTTGTGTTTGCGTTTTTTAATCTGTGTGTTTTCTTTCAGTCTTTGTCAGGTCGTCTGTGTTTCTTCCACCATGTCAGCCATGCTCAGGTATTTCATGATTCAGCTCCGGGTCTTGTGCATGTTGTTTCCTCATAGTTTCTTGCATGAACCTGCTCTGAATCATGTTCATGTGTTGCGTCACAGTTATCATAGTTTAGTTTTTTCCTGTTTAGGTTCTGGAAAAAACCTAAACCTTAATTTTCACCCCCACTCGCCTTTGTTTTGTTTGTGTACTCTTGTTATCAGCCACAATAAACGGCTCGCTTTTTGTTCAAGTCGTGTTTCGCGCTCCATTTTATTTGGTCTGCAATTTGGTCCAGTATTCACTCTACACACAGTCAGTTCCCACTGCCTGTCACAGTAATACTGTAGCCAGAACTGCCTGCTCATTGACTAGATGAGTGGATCGAAGATTTTCAAGCAGGAAGGGATGATCTTTTTTTTTTACATTTTTTTTTTTATTTGAAGCTTTGAATGTGCTGCTCTATTGTAAATCTATTTATGGCCCTTTTTTTTAGTCTCTATATTTATATCCACTCTGTGTAAGCTGGAGTCATATGACAAGTCGAATAAGTTTCCGGAGCTGCCACGACCCTGAACTTGATCATTAGTTAAGAAAATGGATGGGTCCTGTTCACAGTGTTGTTATCAGACCATCATAATAATTTTTTTGTTTGTGTTCGATTTTCTGTGCATATGAAAGTGGTTAATATCACAGATTATGAGCCTTAAATGTAAGTCAGACTGAATGAAATCAGTACTTTTTATGTCTAACTTCATCTCTGTGCCTATAGTTTGTCTCGCACAGGATTCAATCATCATGAAACAACATTACATGATTTAATCTACCAGTTGGAGCAATGAATTTCCAATGCACAGAGTGAATATTTTATTCCTGCCTTCCCTTGTGATGTGATGACCCTTTACTCTACCTTCCCACTGCCATACTGTCTGTTTAACTACATTCTCAAAATCTGCTACAAGCTTCCCTCCTGAGATATTTTAAAACGGCAGCACAGGAGTGGGTGGGTGAGCACATAGCTAACTAGCCATGAGAAGCTGCTAGAAAGGCAGGCCATTACAACAAGAACATTTATGACCCTTTGAGAGAGTCCCTGTGTGGGTGCCTGCAGGGTTTTGTTGGAATATAAGAACATGGCCGTAGTCCTGCTTTCTATTGTGGTTTACATGTTACTGTAACAGCTCATAGTAACCATGTACCCCCTTTTTCCCCTTCTTAATCTAATTTGACTCTCTTTTATGCCATGCACATCTGCCTTGTAGCTTGTCATACTAATAGATTGGACCCGCGGTCCTGTTCTCTGCTCCAGTCCTCATTCTTCATCCAGCACAGTAGCATGACTGATTGGAACATGGCTCAGTCTGATCACAGTGCAACAATCTGTGCACCTGGTTTTAAAAGTGCACCTAATCTGTCAAGTCATGGCAGCACTGGTTTAATGTGAGCAGGCTTGCCTCTGTGCCTCTCCTATCTGTAATCACTTACTAGTTGAGGCTTATTGTCTTTGAGCATCACAGGCTGGTGGTCACTTGCAGCCTTGGTGTGTTTCTATATCTGCTTGTTTGTAGTTTCTCGTTAGCTCTCTGCGTTCAGTATTGAATAACTAGTGGTTACTCTGTAGTTCATTTGAATTGCTGTACTGAGCCACTTGTTTGATTACCTGGAAACTGAGCTATGCTTTGTTTTGCAAAATGTTGCTCCTCTTTACACTGCATGACCTAGCTATTATGTTTAGCCATGTGTTTTTTTTTTGTGTGTGTCATGTTTTTGCTAACATAACTAGCAGATTTGTGAGAGAGGTACAAAGATACTGTAGGTCATAATCAGCTTGTGTTATGCTTCTTATACTTGACGTAGTACCCATCTCAGTCAGGAATATCAACCCATGAAACAATGTCTTTCCTATTACCTCACTACATAGTAGCAAGAGAACTGGGGGCAACCGTGGTTTTCTATCCAAGAGAAACAAGTAAATCTGATGTTAAATTATAAATCATATTGCCAACATGCCCCACAAATTCAGAATATGAAGATAGCAGCAACATATGTGAGATTTCTCTCCTCATTCTTTTTTCTCTTCTCCCAGAGTTCCTCCTAGAAAAGTTTTTTTTTTTTTTTTTTACCCCACTTGTACATACAGTCCTTGGACAATTTCAGTGAAAACCTCACTCCAAGGCAGAACGCCTTCCTGCTTATGTGATGCTATGTGCTTTTAGGAGTGTTTATATTTCAAAGGACTCATGTTCTCGTATGAATGCATGTTGCATATGTACGCCTTAAAGTATTACATTTTCTTGTAGACTCTTTGAGAGCAACAATGCTTCAAAGAACCTTTTCAGACACATATGTGATAAAACCGCTAGAAAATAGAAGGTCACGTCGTTGATGATGGTCACAATTACAAAGGTCTTGCTAAAATGAGAAAAACTCAATGCAGTGTTTGTACAAAATAGAGACTAAATGGTACAGTAAATAAGATTAGAAATGGTAAAAGGATGTAAATTATATTTCTTGTATTTTGCACACCATTGTTGCTTGTGAAGCTTGCACACAAGAAGTTCACTCACATGTGCTGTACCAGCATACCAGCACATGTGATGTGACAATAAAAGTGATTTGATCTGATGACACTAAAAACTGACATCACACTTTCAAGGTACACTGCGCATTTATCCCTAAGTATAAAATCCATTTAGTAACTCTTAAACATGGTTCAGCCCACCACATTCTGATGCACAGATTGCTATCTTGACCCAAGTAACACACACACACACGCACACACACACACAAAGAGAAACAGCACTGAATGCAGGTTTTACTAGTCAAATGAGCTGCTGTGATTCTTAGTAAGCTGTGAAAATCACTTGACCCAGTCTGAATGCAGCATACTCGTGCAAATACGTTTCATGACTCAGTGATTAAAAATATTTATTTTTCAAATTAATTTAAAAAGTCTTCTCTGCTGGTTATATTTGACTTACATTTTCTGTATTCAGTTCAGTTCAGTTCTGTTCATGCATTGTCAAATTACAACAACAGCTACCACAAGGTGCTTTATACTGAAGACAGAAAACCCTCAAAATTAGATGATTATCTTTGGAAAAGCAGCAGTCAACAGTGGGAAGGAAAAACACCATTTTGACAGGAAGAAACCTCTGGGAGTACCAGGCTTAGGCAGGAGCAGTCATCTCAGACAAATGATTGGGAGAATTAGTAGAAAGAGAAATGGGAGAGCATAGGGAGACAAGACAAAAAACAGTAGTCTTCATCCTTGCTGACTTTATAAATGACTATTTCATATTTACAGTGCCGTGGTTAATTCATTTGTCTAATATCCAAAAGATCCCCAGTTCGCGAGATACATAAATCCCTGTGGAGGTTTCCATCAGAAAGGGCATCCGGTACAAAAATCTGTGCCACATCAAATATGGAGATCCATCTGCTGTGGTGACCTCTTGCGAATAAGAGAGTGACCAAGAAAAAAAGCTAGATAAATATTTGTATGTTTAAATATTGATCCAGTGAGACCAAAATCCCAAATGCTCAAAATTAGATATGACCGAATACCATAATAGCTGCATTTTGTAGACATCAGAAGTGTGGTATGTTTTAAAAACACTGGTTTACTATACAGTGGTAAAATTATTGTGAACAGACCCTAATGCCTTTCATTTAGACAGGAGGATTAGATGCGCAGTTGTCCTTTTAACATTTTTTATAAGTGCCCTATAGTGTTCTTTTACCCCTTAAATAAATCTTTGACTTCGTTTGATTTTTGGCTCAACACGTCACTGTAAAATGCAATGCAGAAGCTGACAGGCTACTCAGTGACTGTCTCATTTGTTTACAGTAATTACCCAAATGTCCCAAAATCAATGAGGTAATGATTTATTAATGCCAAAATGTGGGATGTAATTAAATAGAATCATTTGCACAATGCTAATGCTGCCTGTCTTTTTACCCCACCCCTCCAAATCCCACCCTGCCCCTCCATCCTGTCTCCACACACACACACACACATAGAAAACACACTTGTTTAATCTAATAGAAATAATACTTTCCCTAGCCACTTACCGTAACCCTACCCAACAAAAATGAATGCCTAAACTGACACTAAAACCAAATTTTAAATGTGAAAAATGCCTTCAAACTGGTGGGGATGGCCACTTTGTCCTAATACGTGACTGTTGGTCTGCACAACTATAGTAGCATGCCAAGTTTGTGTCCTCACAAAGACGTCTAAACATGTACACGCACACACAGTTCTTGTATAGTCACTGCACTAGAAGCAGCAGAGTGCAGCCACAGTTCAGAGCCCCTAGCGAAGCTTTTGGGGGCAAACTCACAGAAGAAAACACTCACCTGTCATAGCTGGTAAAAGTTTTATGTACTGTCTATCCTCTTTTGAGCTACTCTAACTTATGATTTTTCAAAAAAGCATCAGATAAAATCTTAGTCTTGGTATAAATTTTCTGTATTTTCAAAACATCATAGAGTGGTCTACTACCAATCTAGCATGAAGTTCCTGTAAATCATTCATGAAAAAGAAGAATTAATTTCATGATGTAGTGTCGCCTGCGCTTCAGTGAGACAGCACTTGTATAGCATTACTGATAAAGGAAGCAGAATGAATGGGCTTAAAATCTCCCTCCTTAGGGAGTTCAATCACTGAAAATACAAAGCAAGGGAGTGAGTCCCATAAAATGTGTTGGAGGTACCGTATGGAATTCATTTCATCAAAACAGCCAGAGAGAAACTTCAAACAGCCACCACTTCATTATAATCGAGAATATTATTCACCCCAAATCTGCATCAAACATAGGTAAGGTTGGCTATGGGGAAGAGGGATAAAAATAGTTGATTCTTTAATCTCAGAAAAATCCTCTGGTTGGGGTATATGTGTGCATGTGTTGCACTAATCGCACAGCACAGCTCCTCTCATCTGCTTTTAAAGCTGTTTATTCCTCCTCCACATCCAACCCGGTTAAACAACGTCAAACTGAGACAACTATTAATGTGTCCCACAACAACAAGTCCAACTGTCTTAGAGTTCAGCTAAGTCTGTATTAAGACTGTACTGGACAGCCTCTTTAGCAGATATATGCAAGCTAATGTGAAGTAGAGTGGTGCAGCCTAGCCATCACAGTAATACAGAAAATAACGCTTGCAGGAACATGTTGTACACCATAGCTCTAGCAGGCAAGCAGCAATCAGCTAGGGTCAGGTAATCACATCACAATTGCAGATATTCTGGATATCAGAGAGCCCAACAAACAAACACTGTGCTGAAAGAAAAAAAGGGGGAGGGGTGGGGGGGCAATGGTCAGTCTTTTGGTTGATATGCTAACATTTGCTAAACACAAGTACAAAAGAAAAAGTGACTGAGTATTTATTTATTTTGTCTATTAACTGTTATTTTATATTGGTTTAATCAATGCTTTCTGGATTGGGATTATTTATGCATGAAAACACAGACTCTACTACTATGTCTGCACACAAAGCAGGTTAGCTTGGCAATAAGGCAATATGGAAATGGAGCAAAGGCTCTGTTCTAATGTACTGCAATCCTTTCAGCAAGGTTGTTAGATGATTATAGCACACACAAGTAAGTTATTGCTCCAAAGAAACACTCAGGCTTAAAATGAAGACAAGACAAAATGTTATTTAAAAATAATTAAAGAGGTGTATGTGGTCAAAATTGGGTTTTGGATGTCGTTAATGTACAAAGTTTTAGTGTACAGATTTGAGTAGTGCTATTTGTCTTTTCCTCTAATTCAATATGATGCTTGATAACAAGTCAAGAGATCAAGTTTTCTGGATAGGTTCTCCATCATAAATAATATATTATCATCAAAATACCAAAATATCAACCGCTTGGTGGTTTACCAAAGTCAGCAAGCTTTATCCTTTCTGAAAAGCTTTCTAAAAATTTCATCCCAATCGTTAACTTTTGAGATACATCTGTTTGAAGATGTCTGAAATTCCCATGGGTCCACCATGTAGACTGGCTGAAAATCATATCCACACGAGTTCTTTCATGTAAACCCCCCCCAAAACTGTCCCTTTATACAGGAAAATTGCTACCTAGAAAAATCAGTATTTGAGAATAGCTGAGCTTATCTTTAGCTCAGTAACTATTCTGCAAACAAAAGCCTTATGGTGACTCATAACATTAATAACAGCCTGCTGTATCTGTTACTTTTATTCCAGCAACAGCTGCGAATGACGAGGAATGATTACTTTTAATAAGGGCTTAATCCTGCCTTTTCACTAGCTTTTTATGAGTCCCGTTATCAACATAATAACACCAACAAATTAGTCTCTGAATAGGCGGATTGTTTGACTGATTCTAATCTCTAAACAGCACTTTTTTGTGCTATTTCTACATTAGTTGTTATGAATATGTAGCCAGGTGAATGAAAAAGGATATGACGTAACAAGGGATATGAAAGGCATCCAAGCAAGCCATTAAGTTAGGTCTATTATAGTAAAGGCATTAAAAAACAGCAAAAAACTGCATCATGTGAGATTTCGGTTTTTCAGTAATTATTGCAAGACAATATTGTGCACAGTCATCCATCTAAGCTGCTGATTGCAGGGGAGAGATATGAATCAGCGTTCCAAGACACAAGAGAACGAAGCCTTTAAGCCATGATTCTGATTATTTTTCCAGATAGGGTAGGAGATGTTAATATAGACTGTGTAATGTAATGAAAACTGTCATCAATCTAATGAGACAAGCAGAGACAGAACCACCAGCGGGTTGACAGCACCGCCACAGGTAGACTCAAAGCTTTTAGGCATAATTCTGATAGTGTTTGTTAATTATGGCAATGAAATATGTACATCGCCTTAGACAAAATGCAATCCAAAAATGTCTTTGTGCTATGAGACGAAGAGTGGGGAGAGATGCAGGAGTTTTTATGACAGGGAACCAGGGCCTCAGGATTCCCATGGAGAAAGGTTTGCTGCTTGCTCAGCTGAAGGTACATACTGCCAACCTGCTCTGGCCTGCTGCTTTATGAAATGCCTCTTGCTGAAATCAATAAAATGTTAGACTTGATTAAAACACCAATAAAGACACCCAGGAGTATTTTTCTCCAGACGACAAGAAACACTTCAGCCTCTCTTCTGGTCTTGTTTCTCCAGTTGCCCCAATAGAAAGCAAGCAAGTCAACATGAATATAGCAAGTACAACGCATATTTCTGTTTGCTTTCTGAATTGTAAAACCCTGCTGTCTTTAATAGAATATCGGTGTTCAGACACATGGTAACAATGAACTTAAAGTCTGTTGTAGTTACTGGCTAACTTCAAAATATTTCCAAACAGATAGTAAAGACACCAGGGTAGTCAACGGGACAAATTGAGGGTGACTTAGCATATTTTCCCAAAAGAGAGTGGTATAATTCCCTTACAGTGAGCTTAATTCAATTTCAAATTCAGATGTTTCAGAGGTAAGTGAGGCATTCCTAAGAACTTCAGCCTGCTTCCAAATCCACAGCAGCCCAGAGCAGTAAGCCAGGCCAGAGTGAAACACTGGGCTGCAGCTGTGCCCATTTGTTCTTCCCCTGACCCAAGGACTGGATTAAACATTCCTTTAGTTAATTAAAACATTTCCACTGAGCCACAAGCCCACCTCTACTCTGTTTTTGACACAATGGCTGTTTCTTCCAACCAATAACAGAGACAATAATAGCCATGGGAGCTACAAGAAAATGTACACATCTCTTTATAGCACTGAAGGGTTGTGTAATCAAAGTTCTTATCATCTAGATTTGGAGCAGGGGAGTCCTGTGTTGTCATCAGAAGCTGCAGGTTGAACTCTTTGAGGAAGTTTTATATTGCAGACATTACTGGGAGTACCCTAAGGTGTCTATTATGGTCAAAATCTTTATAAGATTCATTATACAACACCCTCACCCCCAGCCCCTTTTTTCTTTTTTAAACTAAAGAAGCTATACTAGAAGATTAATAATCAAGAATTAAAGTTTGTTGTTAAAGTTTTGTTGAAAATATTTGGCACCCACTTCATGAAAATGAGAAGTATTAAGTATCTTTAAATAGTTCAGTTCATCTGGACTGTGGGTTTTTGCATTTGTCAGATGCAGTTTTGATGCATGAGTTAACTATAGCCATCACTGTAGACAAAGAAACCTACTGAGATCTTTACTCAGGTAAAATAACACCTACCATACTGTGAAAGTACTTTACTATATAGTATCATAGTATAGTATACTAGTATAGTATCCTATAGTATCCTTTCATGACTAAAGAATCTGTATCGGAATAGCTTAGAACTAAATGCAACATAACACATTTACTAGTTTCCTGTACTAGGATACTATTTTAACTATTATACTAAACACAAACGTAGCTTGATTAGATGATGGGATAACAAAAAAGGTGCTAAAACTCACCTAGACGTAACTGTGTGGTTACGAGGTACCAGGTTACAAGGAAATCCAGCCAACAGTTGAAAAAGAGATTTTTACTGAAAACCATGTGAACCACGTCAGTTCATCCAGTATATTAGAAAATTAATTCAGGAAAGCAGTAATGGACAGAAGCCTTATAAACACTGTGGCATATCCTCAGATATTATTCCACTGACAGCTTGCATTTTACTCTAATTAATTCTAGTACTTTATAAATTGAGCTATCAACTGCAATTATGTTTTCTTTATAAAAAGGAATATAAAAAGCCAACACAGTACATGCAGAAAGTATTCACAACTTCACTTGCTCCACATTTTGTCCTGTCTTGTTCCAAAATGGATATAATATATATATATATATATATATATATATATATAAAACATGTACAGAAGTACACAGCCCCTCGATTAAGCTCAATTCCTCCTGTTTCCAATTATCATCTGAAAGATGTGTCTCCAATTTGATTGGAGTCCACCTGTAGTAAACTGAGTTGATTGTGCATGATTTGCAAAAGTACACCCCCGTCTACACTATATAAGGTCCCATAGTTCACAGTGCATGCCAGAGCACAATGTGAGCCATACAGCCCAAGGAATTGTCTGTAAACCTCTGAGACAGGATGGTATTGACACAGACCTGGAGAAGCGTACACAAAATTTTCTGAGCATAGTGGACCCCATCATCTGTAAATGGAAGAATTTTCTAGGAAGGGTCCTAGTTAGGGGTGGGTTTCAATAATCGATTTTCTGATTCAAAGTTTGAATAACGCGATATCGATTCATTAAATCCCAAATCGATTTTTAAATATAGATGTTTTTTTCCAGAAACACCAGAATCTAAGGCAAAAGCTCACAACTATTTCAACAACGGCTAAAACAGCAAATGATAGCAGGTAAACAGATTCCACACAGCGATGAAAATTCAAAGCATGGACGTGACACATCAGAATCTGTGAGATTCTTTCTCACCCAGACACGCCATCAGAGCTGAAAGTTGACAGCTCACAGATTCTGATGCTGCAGGTTTTGTCACTCTCCAACCAAAACTCACAGAACCAGCGGCAAAACGAGATCAAAACTATGCTTCACATTTGATAAACATCGTCGTAAATTCCCTCTTACTTTTGCTGTTTTGCTGCCACCATGATAAAATCACACTTCCTGCACAGCTCTCTCCCCCTGTGCACTTCAAGAGCAGTTTCTCATCTCAAATCTGTTTTCTGCATTATTTGCTTGCTTGCTCCTCAGCCTCCCTGGGAAGGTCTATGACAGGGTGCATGAAAGGAGAGTTCGTCCGTTAGTCGAACTTCGGATACAGGAGGAACAATGCGGTTTTCGTCCCGGTTGTGGAACACTGGATCAGCTCTGTATCCTCTCAAGGATACTTGAGGGTGCATGGGAGTTTGCCCAACCAGTCTACTTGTGTTTTGTGGACTTGGAGAAGGCATTCGACCGTGTCCCTCGGGGTGTTCTTTGGGGGGTGCTCAGGGAGTACAGGGTGTCTGGCCCATTGCTACGGGCCATTCGATCCTTGTACAACCGTTGCAAGAGCTTGGTCCGCATAGCCGGCAATAAGTCGGATTTGTTCCAGGTGGGTGATGGGCTCCACCAGGGCTGCCCTTTGTCACAGATTCTGTTCGTAATTTTCGGATGGACAGAATTTCTAGGCGTAGCCAAGTGGCGGAAGGCTTTCGCTTGGGTGGTCTCAGAATCTCATCTCGGCTTTTTG
>VURO01001438.1:0-17130 GCA_015108175.1 Pelvicachromis taeniatus
TGGAGATCTCAACTGGTCATGTGGAGTGAATTAAACAACCTTGTTTTATAAAAAAAAAAAAAAAGCACATTTGCAGCTTTCTCATTCAGCTTTTGTCATTTCTTTTTGCTTTTCTCTTTATTCTTGGATGGATGAGTTCGAGCAATACATGAATTGATTTGGAGTCGGAATCTCATTAAATTGAGATTCACATCCTTTGTTGCGATTTTCTGTTTTGTCATATTTCACGTTTTCTATGTTGTTTCTACTTTGTAGGAAATAACAAAAATAGAAATCATGAAATTAAAGTTAGAATTTTAAGATTGTGTTCAAAAATGTATTGGTTTGTATTGAAGTTTAAAATATCTCATCATTTCCAGTATTTATTTAACTACTTATGATTACAGTAATGCTTTCATGACTATATCGTTAATATTGCTATAGATATAAATAATTATTTTGTAAGGTTTGTCGTACAGCTATTTATTAGTGAAAGAAGTATTCAGAGAGTGATTAATAGACAGATACAAATGGGAAATTCCTGCATTATAAGGGCAGAAATGACAAAAAACAATCTATATAAAATAAAGTAAAATAAAGCACCTTAGTAGAGTAAACTGGCTCAGTAAAATAGAAAAAAATCTCAATAAGTGAAATAACTGAGAGTCGCAGCAGAAGAGCGATACAATACAGTGATATTACAATATTGTATTGTAATATAATATGCATATTGTCATATAATATAATATATTGTATTTGTTTGATCAAAACTACATAAAGGTTTACGAAAATCATTTTTCAATGGGCGAAAATAAAACTATTCACTATACATGATTGGAGCGTGTTATAGCATTCAGTTATGGGAGCAGTATTATTTAAGTATCATGCACACAATACACTGCAGTGCTGTAACTTTCATTGGGCAGCCTAACCTATGCCAATACAATGTTTTTGATAAACTTGTAAAAACTCACTCTGAACGTTTAAATGAAAACAGTTGAGTATAAAATAAATTAGATGGAAGTAAAATGTATTGAGCTGCTTGGAAGTTGTGGTTTATTACAGTGGTTCGTATAACTCTCCTTAGATGCTTTGCACCACTGAATTCTGTCCATGTAAACATGGGTTCACATATTATTCCTGTAATTGCTGTGCACATAAATTCCTGCACCATGCATGTGTTCGTGGGGCGGGAGCGACACGCTGGCCTCAGAGCAGCTGGATTTTGTAGGTTTTCCCCTGTTTTTTTTTATGAACGGCATGAATAATTATCCAGGTGTTGCTGCCAACTCAGAGGAGACGAGTCAGACTCTGCCTAGTTACAGACCTCAGCCAACGAGAAGAAAAACCTGCCGAAACACTCACCAAATCCCTGCTCTGTATTCTCTCGCGCTGCGCCTCTCTCTCCCCGTCTCTCACTAGTTTCCTCTCTCTGTGTTTTTCTCTTTTGCCGCGATGCGAGTTTGAAACTTGTTTTTCTTCATCTCACTCTAATGCCTCTCATGCTTTCTACTGGCCCTTTCTCCCCATTTATTTATTTGTTCATCCTTTTCGTTGGATCAAATATTTGGGTGTAAAACAAGTTATAGTATGAGAGGAAGTTATTAAATACGCTGGAAGTATTAAAACCTTTCACGTCTAAATCAGATTATGATTTCTATCAGCAGCGCAGAAGCAAACACTCACACTGTAGTTTGTTTTATTTATTTCTTTTTTTTTGTGAGACTTTTCATTTAATGGATGTTTTTCTTTTGGCAGATGTCTACTAAAGTGTGGAATTTTTTCTCGCACTTGGATAAACAAAGGCTCAACCGTGACTCTGTCTCTTCCTTCTCAGGAACATTTCTGCTAAATTTTTAGTATTTCTACAACCTAGCTACACACTCAGCCAATCAAAACTCACACTGGTTGGCCTGATTTCTCATTGGTTATCCACATCAATGAAACCGTTTCTATTGGTCGTAGTAAAAAAAAATTTACATTTAGCAGACATAAGCAGTTTTGAAGATTCGGAGAACAAATACTGCTTTTGATGCTGGGGCTTTTAAAATTTACTTCAAGCTTATTAGTCATACATACTGAATGCAAATAACTGTCTGTGTTGTGAGTAAAAGCGTCTGCTGTGCATGGTAATGATTTTCGTAGTGTGAGTGCGTGTCTGTTGTGGTGAATATTTGGGGTGTTGGTCACTTAGCCTACATCAAGGTTTTGTAGTATGCTGAGCAGATTTGTGTTCCCACATGATTAAACCAAGTGGAGACACACAGACAAGACAGATGGACATACGCGCGCGAACACACGCTGGCACGCACGCCCCGATCAGCGCCATCCTGAATGAATAATTTAGCACTTCGATCCAACGCCGGCCACAGGGGCACATGACAGTTTTTGTATAAATGTGGGTTTGTGTGTTTCTGTGTGCTTCTCTTTGTGAACATCTATGATAAACCACATAGTTTGGGGGTTTTCCCCTTTCATTACATACTATTGTTCATCATGTCAGTTCAGCTGTCCCTGGATGGTTACTGCCGCATTCTTGACCTGACTTTGCACACACAAGCCGTCTAATGTTTATTTCATTAGTATATCTAAGCATATTTTCAGAGCATAGGTGAGGATATGATAGGGAGAAAAAAAACATTTCATGTTTATTTCATGCCTAAGCAGATCTTTTTATCACAAGAGGTGTGGATCCAATTTTCTCTGAGAAGTGACAGAAAAGCCAGAGGCTACAGAAGAACAGAGAAATGGAGCGGTTCGACAGAAGTAAAGGTTTCGAAAGCCTCCGTTATTACTTTCAGCGCTGCGCAGCGTCCTTACCGTGTTTGTTTGCACTCAGTGTGCACGTCTGATTCTCGGTATGTGGGGAAAGGGGAGAGTGTTTACATGTGTGCTTACTTCACGCAGCGAGCCGTGGTTATCCATTCCCCCCATGTGACTTCATGCTGGTAGGTATATGTCATGCCTATGGAGCCGACAATAGGGCTCACTGATCTTAACGCCAAGTGTAAGCTTGTTTTCTCTTTAGCCTTGGTCGTGACATTTACCTCTATGCCTCCCTGGTGGCCGTTTGGAACATCATACCTCTATTATCTTGCATCCCCGATGTGTGCATGAGTTCGAGTGTGTACGTGTGCACCTGTGCCTTAAACAGATTTGAGTATGTATGAGAGAAAGTACACCTGTACTGTCACTCGAAAAGCCTTTGGTAATTTCAGCGTGCAGGCACGCTTGTTGAATAGTGTTTCAATTTGGGTTTGTAAGAGGGTTTGAGGAAGTAAAGATTTTGCTTGGAGGATTAATCTAAACCCCCTCTTATAAGGTATTCAGATCGGAAAGTGGGATTATTGAAAGTCGGAGAGATAAAAGGAAGAAGGAAAGTGAATGCTCATATTGGCTCAAAACTCCCTCACACCAGGCATACGGCACAGAATTGTAAACAGTAACCACAAGCAATTTCATAGCATTTATCTGCCTGGTTAGGTTTTGTTTTGCGTTCCTGCTGGGTGTTTTTCCCCCCAGTTTTTCTTTTTTTTTGATTACATGGCAAAATACAAGTTTACTCAGTATATAGAGACGCAACTTCTTCATTTCTTGGGAATGTAACAAAACCCGTGTATGTAATTTAGCACAGCTTGCATACCGTACATGCTTTTCTTTAAGAATTTCTTCCCGACTTGTTGGAAGGTGGATTGAAATATACTTTCTCTGCTCTGATCAGCTCCCTGTTTGCTTTGTTCAGCATCATTTTTGAAATCCTTAAAAGCGGTTTTGTGTGTTGCCTCTTGTAGCTACGTAACTTGAGCGTCCTGGATCTGCGACACATCTCGGAGCTCAACAACGAGACGGTGATGGAAGTGGTGAGGAAATGTCGCAACCTCAGCTCTCTCAACCTCTGCCTGAACTGGAGCATTAACGACAGGTATGTCTTTAATGTGCTTTAATGTGCTTTCTGGACCACAGCGTCACAGCCACTGAGTCAGCATGGACCATCTCAGTATATAAGGAAGAACTGTAATAAATTTAAAATGAGGGGAGAAAACCTCCGTATGGGGACGACCAAGTTTGCAACACAAACTTTGGGTGGGGGGAAAAACTATGAACAGAAATTTAGTTGCAGTTAATGAGTTCAAAAATGGATTTACTGTCCAAAAGTGGTGTCAAACGGGCAATTTGTGCCAATACTCACATAAAAAATCTAACAAAAAAGGTTCAGTGGCTCTGCCCCCTCCTACTAAATTATTTGACTAATGGCTTATCAGGGCCTTAAAAAATAATAAAAAAAATTGTGGTCTTTTTATGGGGATTTGGCTTTTAGTCATAAAAAGAAAGTAAATGTCATGTCTGGAATCATAAGAAAAATTGCGATTACGCATCTAATAAGCAGTAAATTTGGAGGGTTTTATTGACTTATTAATTTGATGAAATCCCTTTTTTTTTTCTTTTTTGTGTGCATTCATTCAGTTGTTTAAAACAAGAGGATTTGTGCATAGTTGTACAAGTATGCACAAACAGGAAATGAGTGACATGGAGAATTAAAAACCAGTTTCTTGCTTCTTTCTGCTCTCATCCTTTTCTTTCCTCGTTTTTTCTCTCTCGCTCAAATGTGAAACAGGGCTTGTACTGTATGTGACAACAAGAGTAAACCATCTCCTTTTTTATTTATTAGCTTGTGTTTTATTCATACGTTTCTATTTAATCTATTAATCTACAAGGGTTCTCTGCAGACTGTACTCCCACTCTGGCTCAGGAGTGTGAGCACAATATTGAATGCACCGCGACGCGTAGCAACAATGGGGGCTGGCGAGCATGCGTGCATATGTGTGTGTATGTGCACGTGTGAAATTGCTCTTGAATTATTGAGTTTACAGCAGACATGTGGTAGGAAAGTTATGGTAATACTTACCTACCTTCATCGATTGAAAATCACGGAATTTGGTGGGATTCTTATAGGAGCGCGTTGTGCTACCAACTTTTTTTGGTTTTCAGACGCACATTTGTGCACACAGTTCAGCCTCAAGTGATTCAAAACTGCAATGATTCCATATTGATATTTACTGCACTGGTCCAGAGGCTGAAGGACTAAAGATATATGTGTGCGTGTGTGTTTGTGTGTGTGTTTGTATGTGTGTTTGACTGGATTTGTCTGAATCACCTGTGGGAATATTGGAATTCAAAATGGTGTGTGTGTGTGTGTGTGTTTGGCAGTGTGAGTGGGAGATAAAACTAGGTTGTTCTGTGTGTGTGGCAGCATGCAGTAGGTGTGCTGTTGACTTATGAATGAAGCAGAGATAGTGGGGAGTGACAGGCTGAGGTGGGCCATTAGTGGCGTAGGAATGCTACATGCTTGCTGCCTTGACGCTGCTCTGCTTCCTCACCTCTTATTCCCTTTGCTGTTTTATGCATGAGTCTTTACGAATCTCATGATGTAGCTGAGTGTCAGACAAAGAGAGGAGTAAGGGAGTAAAACGTTGTGCAAATAGTTGTGAGCCATTTTTGGGCAGAAGTGCAAATCCTGCTTCTTTGCTTTGATTAAGAAATATTTTAAAAAGCTTAAATTTTTGCATAGCAACAGAGAGACTGATCATATTTTCCTTTTTTTTTTAATATTACCCAAGCAACTTATTATTAAAATTTCACATAAATTTGATTTCCTGTCTGACTATAATTAGCACCGTGACTCAATGAGAACTTTAATCAATAAGTAGAATATGAATTAGATCGATGGTAGATAGATAGACAAGATGGACACACACTCTCAGCAGACACGCCTGGGAGGCAATCAAGGACTGGACTGTGGCTTTATGATATGTTACAGGTGTAGACAGACTGCTAGTCCCAAGGTCATCAGGTCATCTGGGTCACTGCTGTTGGAGAAGACAATACATACTTCCACGCACAGGTTTCTGACTTGTTGTCACAGTGAAGACCAAACTGCCTTAACCCTCTCTGACGTAAGCGCTCCGGGGGTACAGCTAGGTCAGCTTGTGCCTGTGTGTGTGGTTCAAACTGATGACAGTGTGCTGTGCACAGGTAAACAGGCAGAGGAAATGACCCCTTATTTCCAGGCTCAATTTGCCCCCAACAACAGGCCATTGGGGAGATGGAGCTCAGTAGGAGGTAAAACACTCCAGTCTCCCCCCCCTCACCCCCTTTTCTTCTTCACGTTTCCTCTTTTTCGTCTTTCTCCTCTTTAAAAAGAAAAAAAAAAACTATGAAAAAAACCACTGTGTCATCTTGCTTCCACCATTGTCCTCAATAATAGCGGCAAACTGCCTCCCCGTGTACGAAGGCGAGATATGATGACCAAATATAGACTTCCCATCGTCACAGTCCGATGGGCAGATTGCGACAGTAGGACGCCTATTTTTTGGTCACTGTCATTTCTTGGGGAGAGAGGATGTGATGTTCTGCAGGTGGGCAGCGTTGGCCCTATTATTTCTCTGTATCCTCTTCCAGCGATGATAGGAGAACAAAGTGGGATTGTGTTTTTCAAATGTCACAGCGTTTGAAAATGGGGAGCGAGTCATGATCAAAGCCGAATGGCAGAGCAAATGGCAGCGCTCACTTTTTAGAACCAAGTTGAGAACACAGTGTCAAAGTTAAACGGTTTTTCTTTATTCTCTGGTGCTTGGTGCATGGTGAATTTGTGATGTATTTTTTTTTTTTTTTTTTGTTACCACTGTGTGTTGTTGTTTGTTTCTGTGTGCGGAGATTCTTTTTCTTTTTTTATCTGTAAAGCTTTCTTTCCTGCTGTCGTGGTTTTTATAGTATAGCTTTTTGTGTGTGTTTGTAAATATGGCTTTTATCATACTGCAGTTTTTCTGCTAAGGCATGATGACATGAAGGATGAGATTAAAAAAAGATTTACATGATGTCATGCTTTAGGACCTTCTGTGTGTTGCAGTGACGTTTTCAGTGGTTCTGGTAACAAAAAGAAAAGTAGAGTCATCCAGTGTTCAGCTAACATTAACCCTACTGCTGGACACACGGCCTGTGTTGACATACAGATTTATGTGTGACCCCGGCTGCGCCCGTCTGCTTTAGTGTGTGCCTGTGAGCAAGCTCTGGTCAGCTGGCCTGCAGTCTTTGTTGAAAGCAGATGCATGGAGTAAGTGAGTCATTTATTTTATGAGATCTGTATTGTTGGAAGTTGGGCATTTCCCAAAAGCCTGGGCGTCTTTCCTTCCTTTTCTTTCCCTTTATTCATCTCAGTCTTTCTGCCAGCTTCATTTAAACAGGGGAATCAATATTCATCCATTTTCCTTCTTCGTTTTTTTTCTCGAGGCCAACATTCTCAGCATATCTCCATCACTTCTGAGCATCACAAATCACGGCCCAAATTGGCTGTTCTACATTATTTTTTACCCTCTTTCGCAGAAATCAAACTAGATAAGAGATGACTGGGGGCCCTCTCTGACTTTCAGGAGCCTGTAAAGCAGGAAATAATTGGAGAGCCATTCTCCCAGAAACGCGCCTCTTTTAAAACTTTTTAGGGTTTAGGGGGCGTTTGCACTGAAGCCCCATTTCAAACAGCCTTCGTCGCAGCCACCTGGCAGTGATCACAAGCGTGTTAAACCCTCCCCAATCCAGATGATGACATGATACATCAGTGTGATCAATGATGTGTTAAATGGAAATTGGCTGCTCTGCTTTGCTTGGTCACAGTGAAGGAGACGAAAGCCTGTGCTAGCTGAAGTTCTCCCAAGTTTCATTTAAGGATGCTGTAAAAAGCCAGTGTAGGAGTACGTGTGAAAAGCATCTACCTGAAGATTTACTTCTGTATAAAGCATTTATTAGTAAATGCACGCTGAAAGATGTAGCGTATAACAAGAACAGGGATTTAACCTCCCAGGCTGGACAATGAAGCCAGCATGGAAGTGCCAAATTCTCCAGTTTCTCCAGTTGCCGCTTGAAGCTTTCTCCAAAAGTCTGGCTCCCAAATCCCTAAAGATTTTATATGTTAAAATGCTCGACATGAGCCAGAAAAACCAATATTTCTACAGTCTGGTACATAAAAGGATTGTGAAAAAATGAATGCATTTATCTGTTTCCTCCTCCAAAACAGATATTATCACTGATAGTAATAATAAAAAGATAAAGAAGTGCAATTTCAACGTGGTGTTCAGAAATCAGTGTGATGGTGATCTCCGTGTTTTAAATATAGTCTGTGATCAGTGCTCTATAATGTTTACATTCAGCTTAAGTTACTTGCACTTATAGAGGAGGTAGTTGAGAATAAATATAAGGATAAAATACCACAATTGAAAATAAAGTCACAGTGGAGCGTTGTGTTTGGCCACTATCTGTTTGTTTGTGTTGAGCACTGTTCAAACCCATTTTTAGAGACTGGGAATGATGGTTAAATACTTGTCTTGATTTATGATACTTCTTTCAGCATACATATAATAATAGCTTTTGCAATTCGAAGCAAAGGGTTATTTAAATTAAAAAACCTTTGCTTTTATTATTATTATTATTATTATGATTCACGATTTTCTTTTTGCTCATATTGTCTTTTTTTGCCAAACAGTTGAACTAATAACAATAATATAAGTTATTTATTTGATAACTTGTTAAGTACATTAACTACACAGCAACCCTAATTTGGATGAGTGGCAGAAAATGGAAGGATAGATTCATGGAGGGAGAACAGGCTGTTGAGAAATTTTTGAAGAAATCACCTGATTTCATCTCACTCCAACTTGCCTCACCTGTTGCTGAATTCAGCCGTAAAGAAATCAGGAAACTGTGGAAAAGCTATAAAAATCCTAAGACGAGAGGGCATTTGAAGTGTCTGGATCAGCTGGATCGCGCATAGGTTTCCTCTACCTTTGGAAGTTTCTTAAATGCCAAGGAAAATGTCAGCAGAGCCCAAACCAATGACCGACAGACATTTGTCCTTGTCTTGTTTTCCACCACTGGTCTCTCCAGATTTGAGGAGAGGCACTGAAGGGCCTTCAATCTCGTTGCCACTTCTCTCATTCTGCGCTTGTATTTTTACGCATGTAAAACAGGAAACCTTCTTTCCTTTGTTGTTATCATTTTTTTTCTTTCAGTTTAGAACTTGGGGGCAGACTCTCCACTGTATTTGCATGATTTGTAAATTAAAAAGCCAGGCCCCCCTTTTTTTATTTGCTTGGAACTGCCATGTTGAAGCAGATTGGCTGTCAGTGGAGATCAGAGTCCTGCTTAGCAGAGTGAATACACAAGGAGAACTAGTATTGCCCTGTTGTCAGACATGATGGGAAGAAAAGGTGCGGGTATAACCAACGAGCTGTAGTGGAGACGGAGTGATTAGGCACGGCAGAAGCACTTGTATGCATGTAGCATATTTTCATTTCTCTCTCACTTATGCCTCAGATTCTTACTCTCTTTGCTCTGTCTCTTTTTCACGCTTCATCTCCCCTTCAGTTGTCTTTTTGTATTTCTTTTTCTGTCTTTTCCCTTCTCTCTCACTCTCTCTCTTTCTGTCATGTGCACAAATACTGAGGCGATTATTTCTGGCAGGTTGGGTGTGAAAGTGCGCTATGATAAACATGCTGCCGTGGTTATTAATTTTGAGTAATGGCAGTGTCAAACTCCAATGCCTTGATAAGTATCGGAGATGGAGAAACATTTGTGGCGCGGCGCAGAGACACAATGAAGGCAAGCAGCTGGAGCTTATAGACTACAGCAGCATGAGAGCCGCTGTTGTATTCAGGCACAGAGCCAAGATTAACAGCTTCCTGCACCTCCTTGCATACGTTCTGAAAAGTCAGACCTTTGACTGACTAAAATATATAGTGAAAAATTAGTTAAATATATTCCGGGGCTTGTGTCTGATCTTCCTAGTAGATGATGCCAGGTCCTCCTGCTACTCCAGGCTCTTTAGTGTGATTGAAATGAAGTTATTTATGGATGCCACGAGATTTAATTGGTGATACGCCACTAGACAGCTGCCGAATGTTAGGGTCCTTGAATAATCCTTGACTTTTACCATGCTTTTAAATGGAGGAACCTTGATTGGTCTTCGCACAAGTCACAGTGGCGAGTAACACGTTGCAGAAAAGTGAGAAACACATCACAGACTGTTTCTCAACTACTAAGAACAGAGCAAAAAGAAATGCTCCATATTGCTCCAGTCAGACATTGAAAACAGCGATTGGTGACTGAGGCACAACCAAAGTTATTCTGCATGAACTTGAACTATTTAGTTAGTCTTTGAAATGGTTGCTTGGAAGGTGGTGACCTTGTCTGCGACCATTTGTGGTCAGTTGCTCTCTTCAAAACAGTTTTGGTGGATTAAGATGGCAACGAAATGAGTCAGTCTGCTGTCAGTTTGCGGTTGAATCAGGTCAAGTTGGTAATTACATGCTTTCTGTTTGTTATAATATAGGCATTAACTTTAATAAATTGGCAAAAATTGCCAATCTTTTGCTGTCTACATATACAGAAAATCCCATTAAATACTCATTTGAAACATTTATTCCTCCACAAATAGTAACATAGTTGCTACAGGCAATCTTTCTGAGAGTGATTGCAATCAGAGTTTGCAATTGTTTAAAGACAGTTTGCCACCCACGCGGCAACCTGTGCAGTCACCTAGCGCTCAAAAGTGGGCAAGTGAGTTTTAATTGACCATTGACGGCAAATAAATGCAGGGCAATCACCAGGCACATAGTTGCAAGGAGGACTAGTCTGACAAATGCATAATAAATCAGTGTAAATATACTTTGTTAACTTATGAGTCATGCAAATCTGACATTTTAGTCATGATGTCAGACAGTCTTCCAAGGGCCAAAAAAACATTCATTTTTGGGGCTTTGTAAGCTCATTAGATGTTAAGTGCCACTTTTGAATGCCGGGTTATAGTGTTGCATTAAATTCTAAACAGCAATTTATCTTGGCAGCGTTTAATTTACCTTCCACCCAAATGTAATCATTACATGGGGAAACCCTGCATCACACAGATGTTCAACCACATTAGACACAGGCCCCGAAGTGCTATTATCTCACAAAATGAGTCACAAGCCCGACACAGAAATTCAGCTAAAATCCATGCTAACCAAATTGCTGACCCATGTCGGTAACATTTTTGGTTCCATTTTGACCAATACATTTCACCAGTAATTTCATTTTTGTTCATGTATAGGCTCCACTTTGTCGAGCAGAGGCATGTTTTTTTTTTTTGATTGATGTAACCTCTTACCAGTCTGGGAAATAAGAGAAAAAGGACAATAGAACACAAAATATCAATTTCATTCAATACCTAATTTTGTGCGGTGATGTAAAATGTATGTAGATTGAGAGTCTTCCAACAGATGGCTGCCTTGTAGTGATCTTCTCTCATTTGATTTTCTCTCTCATCTTATTTTATGTCTTGTTTGCAACGTTGATCTAATTTTTATGCTTTTATCCAGTTCCCTAGTTCTTATGATTTTTGTGGGTTTTTTAAAATTTCCTTATTATTTCCATGCTGAAGGTTAAATTTCTGTTTTCATATGTGGGATCAGTTCATGTTTGGAATATATAATCTCATAAAACGATAAATCGAAACATGGTTTTCTTTTGGTTTTTCACACTGAATGAATTTCAGGCAGTTTGTTTGAATGGGATTTTTTTTCCCCCTCTTCACATATATTTTCTTCAGTACTTTTCTTGCTTGCTCCAACTCACTTATTTATTTATTTCTGTGGAATTGTTATTCCATCTTCAAAACAGTGCCTCCCCACATGCCTGTCCCCCCCCTTATTTTTTTTGCATATGCATGGAAAGTTTGGTCTGTGCCCAGACCATTGTGGCAGTTTCTGTATGCATATTTGTAGATGCCTCCCTGTGAATGAGTGCTTAACCACTTTTGGCCTTAGGGCTCACAGTCTGACTCTGCAGCAGACAGCATCTCTGTTTCTCCTCTGCAGAGAGCTGTGTGTGTTCATTCAGCTGCTGGATGTGTGGGTCATGTAAAAGTGACTCGAGTCACTCACAATCAGTGCATCAACTGAGCAAGTACGTAACGTAATAGCACAGAAATGTTCTTATGAAGTGCTCCGCTGGCTAGGAAACAAAACGGTTGGTAACACTTCCACTGTGGAAATGCGTGGCCATCAGCGCTTTATGGGTTCTCACTGGAGGAGATGACATACTCGGTTAGAACAGGGGCACGGTGATGCAAATGAAAGGCAGTGGTGCTGAAGTGAGTCTGAAATAGTTCACGCAGAAATAGAAAGTTCATACTGTGTATAATTCAGTTTTTTTTGGCAAGTAGAGCAGGTGGTTTGTGTTTGTGGAGACTTTTGCAGTTGGGATTTCTTTGCACAAGTTGAGGTTTTTGTGGTGATGTTTGGCTTACAGGTGGTACGCAGCAGGGGGTGTGGCTTATTATAGTCATCCATACTGTGGGGTCAGAAAGCAGCCAGTATAATCTAAATGGTAAAGAGACCGCGGGGCTCTGCTGTCCTTGTTTCACCATGTTGGAGACCTGGCATTTGGCCTCTGTTTGAGGACCAAAGCTGCAATTTTCTCTGTCTTCCTCTGTTCTCTGTGGCTTTTGAAAGGCTGGGTCAGATGAATAAAACAAAAGCCATATTCAAAATGATTCTTTTGTATACCCATCCTTTTATGCCTTATTTTTTTTATCATCAAATGAGCACATGTCCTCATTCCCTTGTTCCATCCCACCAGCACTTTCTGTAATATTGCTCTATTCTTTCTGTGTGTAGCTGCGCTCCTTCCCTGCTTTCCTTCCTTCCCTCACTTCCCTTCTTTTACTCCCCACAGCGTTCCCCCATTCCCTCTGCCTTACGCTCATTTGTGTGAACGCCTTCTTCTTACCCACAGCACATCCTCTGCCACATAAATGAGAGCAGGGAGAGCAAAGGGGAGAGCATGATGCAGGGCCCAAGGAGCAGGGTTTAATGAAGCCAGCCTAAATGAATTTACTGCTTTCCACTGAGCTGCTCTGTCCCATGTGGCGGACTAGCACCTCAGCCACTGTGTCAAAGACCCCCCTCAGCTCTGCTACCTGTTTGTCTGACACCTTTGTAATTAGCCGCCACTATTGAGGAGAGTAATTACGTATTAGAGCCATGTTCTATTAGGGGAGTCTCAAAAGTGAACATTTTTATGCAAATGTACGGAATCAGGCCCAGATTAAGAAAATTACTCAGGGTTTTGAGTGTTGGAGAAAAAGAGGGGAGGCCATTTTCTACCAAAGACCATGAAAAGAAATTGTGAGTATCGCAGCATACTAAACGGATGAAGGGGACTGTGCGTCTGTTCTGATTTGTTTGGTGGGATATCTGTGTGTGTGTGTGTGTGTGTGTGTCTTAGTCTCTGGGGGTAAAAGGTTTTTGCTGCGTGGCTGATTTACTATTTCCAATTGGTATTTTAAACAGTGCTCCGTGATGGGACTTGAATAAAAAAAGTAAATTGGAGTTATTAACTGCTATTGTTGCTCACCTGTTTTGTGTTAGAAGCTCCTGGGGACAAATACTGTGCTGATTGTTATTCCTCTTCTCTCTTTTGGTATGCATGTGCTTAAGCATAGCCTCTGGAAAGCCTGCCTAAGCCAGCAGCATGCTTGCGCACTGGAGAGAAAAAAAAAAAAAAACTTGCTTTGGGTTGCACCAGCTATTTGTAGCATGTAAAGTCTTTTTGCTTAGCAACAACAACATAATTTCAAAGTAATGTTTAAAACTAAATTGGGTCGGGCTATTAGATATTATGTAATGTTACAAAAGACAGAACAATTTGGCCTCATTAAATCCTACCCCTGCAAGCATAGCCCAAAATAATGGGCAATCGTTGGGTTTAGTGCATTTATGTTTAATAGACTTAATCGGCCAGTTTCCTTGTTTTCTTTTTTTTGTAACCAAGTAGTGAGGAGACAAGCACAGTGCATTGCTCTAATTATAAATGGTTGTTATAAGGACCTCCACACTTCTCCAGCAGTGGACATTTTCATAATCATCCTGTTGGGGAAGTCTGTTTATCGAAAGGGAAAGCTGTTCAACAAGATGTGCATCTTACCTATCAGCCATCTCCTGTCGGGTTGTTGAAGTGTTGAGAATCATTTATTCTGGCAGTTAGCATTAACAATACTGTCTTTTCGAGCTCCTCGCCCAAGACGACCATAAGTCTTCTCTTGTTTTACAGATTTTCGCACCGCTTCATTTCTGCAGTAAAGACATCAAGAAACTTTTCAGCAGTCGTGAATTTATTTCCCCTGTGGTTGCGAAATCCTTTACACAAGCTTTCCAAAATTCCCCCAGATTAGATTCACTAACAAATCACTTTTAGGGCTGACTAAAAAAAATAAATAAACAAACTCAAAAGAAACAAGCAACTGTTTTACCTTTCACCCAGATGTATAATTAACAGTTAGTTGTTAATTTTAATTGATTAAATCATTAATAGCTGAATAGTTCTATGTGAACTCAGTTAACTCTACTCTTGCTATTATGTGCTCTTATAGTCCCCACACCTCTATTATTCTGGACATATATATACTTTTTGTATTTGTGTTTGCTTTCTCTCTCTTTCAACCCTTTCTAAAAGCCTCAAGTCATTCATTTAGTTCTGCTAGATGCCAGTAAAAGTTTTTGATGAGCAAGATCTAAGATGTAAAAGTCAATCAAGGTTTTGATAGGTGGTCCTGTGGATTGACAGTGGCAGTACTGTCTTTGCGTGGTCCCTCAGTCAGCTCTCAGTTAGTCCACTTTTAGCGCTGTTTGACGAAAGCTGTTGGCTCTCCATCACTCTCTGCACTCTTGGTCTTACTTGACTGAGTATAACAGAAAACCACTTCTAGCTGAGGTATAACCGCTTCTCATACAATAAACTTTCAAGTCTAAGCTGCACTTCCCCGAGTCCCCAGAAAATAACCGGCTAAGTTTGAAGTGATGGACCAGATGAACAGTTAGTTCTTGAGATAAGTGACGACCAAATGTACACGTTGTCTAGTCAGTTCGTTCAGTTAAACAACAGTAAGTAATTACACTCATTAACTTATTTTGCAGCTTGTTCTGTTATAGTTATTATAGCTCCACTGGTTTCCCTGTTATTTTAAAACTAGGTTTGATCTTATGAAGAGCTGGTACCATAGTGCGTTCTGATAGACAAATGTCAGATATATATGTAAAATTAGTGCAAATTAGCACGTGGCCCGACCAACTGAGGACTTTGCAAATAGAAAAGCTGAAACTGCTCAAACTCATCTCCCCATTCAATCAGTCAGGGTTAACCTGCCCCAGCCATGACATATGGCTTGTCTGGTTTGATCAGGCTGTCAACTTCTGAACCTCAAATTTAATGTTCAGCTGGAGTAGAAAGGTGCATAAACATCCTCCACATACCAGACCCAAAAACTGTGGGAAAGCTGCTTCCCAATTTCGGTAGTAACGAGTTTGAAAGTTGCCTTTGCTGTCATTTAGTAAAACTCACACTGTACAGTATGTTTGTGTGTGTTTGCAGCTGTTTATTTTCTCGTTTTCTTGTGTTACTGACAGATTTTTTCTGGGGTCTTGCAGAGATGCTGTTGAGGCCAATATTTCTGCTTTCTGATCAGTCTGTGGGTAACCACTAGACTTAGTTTGTGCACTTTATAGTATCAAATGTTCATGTTTCTTTGCTAAGGTCAGTGGGAACTGACCTACTGACTTCAAACTAAATTTGTCTTTTGTGTTTCCTTACCGAGAGTTCCAATCACAAGGTCGGAGACGAGATGCCATCCCGGGAATAGAAAGACATTTGGTTTGTTTCCAGAGGTCAAAGCTGGGTCTTTTCTTACTAGTCTGTAGAGACTGTGGCCTGGTAATAGACTCTTTAAGCACTTTTAATGAATATTCTGCAGTTACTGGTTGCATCTGTAGTTTCAGGTGTTCACCTTCAAGTTAATATTTAACAAATCTTGAGCGATAAACATCTTTCACGTTTAAACGTTTACTTTGTTGGACTTGAAGAGGTTTGGGGCTTATCTGATGGTCAGCTCTTATAGCGTGCTAAAGCTCCTATGTTTTTTCTTTTTTCGCTGCCGAAATTCTGCTTCTATTACCTACTAAGCCTTTGTCAGATTGCAGGGCTGTGAAGCGGTCCCCTATCACCACCGGTAACAGTGGTTTCCAAGTCCCAGTCTATTCAGCTCACGCCACCACCCTTCAGAGACTGGTAATAACTATTTGCTCAGGCTTATACATTCTCGCCCCCTGACTTACTTTTTCTCTCCATGTTTTCTTCCCTCTCTTCATTCATCCTTCTCTGTTCACTGGATCCATATTTCCTTTCCTTTTCTTCCAACCCTTTTCCCCTTCCTCACTCTCCTTCCCACCTTCTCCAGTGACATCTTTCCTTTCATCTAAGCAACCAGTATTTAAACTATCCTCTGCTCCAGGGTCTTGTCATATTCCCTGGAAGCCAAACACTATTAAAAGAGGTCTATAGACCCTGTGGCAAGTGTGTGCGTGCGTGTGTGTGTGTGTGTATAGGTATGTGCATGTATTTGTGCAGCAACTGTAAGTTTTTTGGCCGGTTTTCTTAGTGTGAAAGCTCAACTCTGTGGTAATAAGTGTATGTATCCACATTGGTGTTTCTCTCTTTTTGATCCTCCGAATCTTCAATAAGATAGTGAACTCTGGTGGGAAATCTATTGGCAGCAGATTCGGAAGATTACGGAAATTCTGCCTTGTGGGAGGCAGTAAAAAGTGGTTGTGGTGGGGAGTAAGAGGGGCTGTAAGAGCTTGCCATAACCCTAAGAGAGTAAAAATATGAATAGAGTGTGGTGTCGATGACCTTGTGGAATGAGGTTTTGTGTCCCTTGCTCGCTTTGGTTAGCCAAATGGGAAAACAGTTCAAGTGTTTGCTGAAATGCACACACACTCTTACAAATACCCAGATGCTGTACAACCAAAAGTAGAAAGAAATGCACCCTGTCTGCGCTTCTTGTGCACATGGTTCAATTTATATAAATACGCACATTCTCACAAGGCCTGCCCAACTTTACTGTCAGAGAGATGAAATTTACTCTGGAAGTAAAACACGTCGTGTCAGGCTGGAAGTTTATGAAGTGAAGACTGGCTAGTTTAGGAGCTTTACTGTCATTATCTAATGATTCACGCTCGTCTTCTCGATAGATTGAATGTAAAATAATATTTTCCGGGAGTCCAATATAGTTTT
>VURO01001441.1:12796-26026 GCA_015108175.1 Pelvicachromis taeniatus
CCCCGCTGCCCCCCCCCCCCCCCCCCTTATTCTTGTCTTCATGTGTAGTTACTGAATCGGAAGGACAAGGCAACATTTGACCGGCTTGATTACCTGATGTCCAAAGAAGACAACTATAAACGCCTGAGAGACTACATCAGCAGCCAGAGCATGGTTTCCTGTATACCATACCTAGGTAACAGACACATACCTACATGCATGCATAGTGGCTAACTACTGGAACTGCCCCATTTTAAGAAAGGTGAAGTTTTAGTCTAATATAGGTACAGGGAAAAAGGCTTGCACCTCTCCTTATTTCTTTACATTTTAGTTCTAAGATATAAAACTTTTTTTCTTTCCTTTCAGTAGTGTTGCAGAAGTAGTAGTTAGATGAAGTTAGATGGTATCAGACTATTTTCAGATGGATTTTTTTGTTAAACCACTGACCTCTGAAACCTTTAAGCACAAAAAGGCATCCAACACAAGGGATGAACAGATATTGTCTATACAGAACAGAAAGTCGAGCAAAGAACCAATTTTCAACCTTTTGTGTTGTTGTGACACACTGCCTGTAGAAAAGTGCTTAAAGATCACAAGTAACAAAGTATCTTTGCACCAAAAGGTGATATCCAGATCTATTAGTCAAACACTTAGCATATCTCAGCATGGTGTGCAGTCTGAGATGGAAATTGAAACTAAACTGGACACAATGTACAGCAGATGAAGAGTATTTGAAAGTCATGACTAAAAATCCCGCAAAGACCTGACACCGGACCTGAGAAGTGCATCTGGCCCTTCAGTCGATCCATTCACTGTTTGCCAGAGCCTCATTAGTAACGGTCTCAGTGGAAGAGTGGCTGTCAAGAAGCCATTCTTAGGGAAGAGAAACGGGGAGAAAAGGCTGACGCATGCCAAATTACACAAGAACTGGACTGAAAATCAGTGGCAGCAGGTCTGATGGAGCGATCAATCCAAACTTGACAGCTTTCATTCAGATCATCTGCAGTATGAATGTCGGGGTCAGGCACGAGGTAGAGTCCTTCAGGAAGCCTGGAGAACTATTACTACTACCACTACCACTACCACTACTACTACTACAACAACAAATGACCAGAAAGCTGTGCTAAAAGAGTTCAGACTAAAACCGGTCATACCAAATATTGATTTTTCATTTATGTTTGCTCATTTTAAGAACTCACTACACCCATTTCTAGTTTTGCTTTCAAAATGTAAAGAAATGATCAGCCTTAGCACTTTTGCCTGATTTTGATTTCGAGGAATCAACAATGGCAAAAGATGAAGTAAAAGTTAACGTTGGTCTGGTTTAAGCTTAGAGCAGTTGATGCAATGTAGGATTTTTGCTTTGAAAGCATTTTTATTTCCAACCATAACTCTTGGATCAAAAAAAAAAAAAAAGGCAGTTGGAAGTCCAGATTTCCAATTCAGCAATTTTGCTGCCTCAACACAGCAACACATGTTTTATCCAAATTACTCATATGCTGTAAATTAGAAATGCATTCATGTAGATATAAAGTGAGGAATAAATGGGTAATTGGAAAGTTATTTGCTGGTACAACAGGTGTGAGCTGGTTTATTCCAACACTCGAGGGTGAGTAATGTTCTCGAGCCACCTCGACACTTGTATGTCTCCACCTTGGGTCTTTTTTTTAATCACCTGTGTTTGACACAAATTGTGTACCACATAACCAAAACGATTGAAGCTGCATTTCTAAATAGCTTTAAACCTGCTCAATAATTTAGCCCCTTCTCTGCAGAAGTGGCTGTTGTGACTCACATATTTGGGGTTTTTTTTTTTTACCGTCATCTATACAAATTTCAATGGAAAACGCAAAATAAACAAAAATCAATACTCCCCTAGTTTAATTTTAGTTTCCATTAAGATGCCTTGCACTCAGCTTCTTATCTTTATGGGCTAAAGGTTACTTTAATGACAAGCATCTGGGTTTGAAAAGCCAAACTTCCTGCCTGCGTTTTGTCTTTACGTCACGACGACAGTCATTCATCGATCTGTTATTGGTGTTTGTGCTCTTCTGCTTCTCTTCACCGCCTGTTTCAGTGAGCTGTCTGTTTCCTCAGAAGCTTTCGCGTCTTCATAACACATCATTCACCCCCACCCCCCCACCCCCCTTTGGCTTAATAGTGAATAGTGAATGTTGAGCATTTTCTGCTGTCTTCTGAAACATCAAAGTTCCCTTTCGCAGGAACAAACACATGAATCACTATGACACGTTCAGTTTTTTTCTTCCTCCCTTGAACATTCATAGTCCTCTTTTCTCTGGCTCCACAGTATGACATCACACAGGAATCCCTCACGAGTTGTGGAAGGAAAAGGTTCATGCCCGTGTGTGGTTTTATAGCTGAACTGTTTGTTCTTGTTTTGACTTCAGGTTGGCTAAATAATGTTTCTTTCTACTACCACAGCCCCCCCCCCCCCCTTACAACCAGCCTTGTATCATAGCTACCGCTGTGTGATTCAAACTTGGACACTCAAGTATGCACAAACAAACAGACACAAGCAAATACACAGTGAGCTACAGTCTGTTTGTCATTAAAGAAAGTTTATGCCCCCTTCTCCATCATGAATGTCTATAAAACAATAAGACAAACGCACATCTAAACTTTGTCTTCATTGTGTGAATCAGAAGGAAACGTACTTTTCGGCGACCTTTTGTCATTCGTCATGTGTTGCTCTGTCTTGGGGGCGGAGTTTTCTCGGGCATATATGTGGGAGTTGCATGCTCTTTCCTTACAGTATAAACTTGACTATGATGCTGTGGGTGTGTGACCAGCTGGCTGCCTCAGGGCTGGATCGAGCCAACCTGGCGCACACGAGAAAGAGAAATTGCCACTTTGTTGCTCCTGCACATTTCCCTTAATCGTAAATTCTCCCTCCGAGGGCGGAGAAAACGGGAATGAATGAGCAGGAGACTGAAAGTCGCAACGCTTGTTCCAAAGCATCACTCCCAGCTAAGTGTTGGGTGTGTTTAAGGGATAAATTTGCGTTTGGTTTCTCTCGATGTTCGCATGTTGACCTCTGTTGTCTAAACAGAGTACCTGTTGAATTTGGGTGTTGGTGTAAGTTAAAGTCCAAACTTGGAACAGAGGGCTGAAATGACCATGTTTTGTTTTTTTTCTCACCAAAAGGCTTCGTTTTCTAAACTATATTTGAATGGCTACTCAACACGTTTGTGACTCTGCCCAATTTCCTTTATTTCTGGGTGCGATGCCTATCACTGGTCTGGAGAAAGAGCCATGTGTTGGCTCTACAGTGACACATTTGTGCTGGACTGTGTATGTGCGCAACAGTGTGATCTCTGACCTACATTTAGGTTTGGCAGACACTGCTGCCTCCTGTCTAAGCTTCACATCCTTGATCTCTAGCAAATCACATCGGGACAAAGAGCCCATAGAAACATATGGGTTAGCTCGAGGAATAAAACCATTCATGCAATTTAAAATATTTCCTATCCTTCCACCTTGTCTGGCAAAAGCAAAAGCAGTACATCAGTAGCCAAACTTTGCCACCAGTGTCTTTGGTTTCACTAAACACTGCTGGGAAAGTGATCTAATATCTAATACAGAATTGTAAGTACGGAACACAGAAGAGAATAAAATACACATTTGATTTGCGTCTGATTTTAAATGCTAAAAAAAAATTAGTTTTTTATTTCAATTACATGGTTGAACCAACCAAGATTCAAAATATCCTTTGTGTTCGTGTAACTTTGTGTCATCGATCAAGAACTTGTTAATATTTATGATAGTCCCAGCGTAATTTTATTAATGAGATGCCGTAGCATGTAGCATCCTGCTTTTGGCCTCTTGTTAGTGGAGGGAGATTTTTACAGAATGCCAGAATTGAGCTCCAACTCCAGCTCGCTGTTGCTGAGTAGTGGTAGCTGTGGGACACGAGCATCAGCGTTTGGAATACCTAATGAAATGGAAAACAGCAGGTTTAAAGTGTCAAATATCTCATATCAAAAACCTTGCCAGCGGGGTTGGAGCTGGGAGGTTTTCATAACTGATTCCTGTAACCTACAGTCCTCTGTGTCAGGCTGTAGCACGGCTAGTCCTCATCTGCCCCGGACCTTCAGACTGCGCAGCCTCGGTCTGCTCCGACTTACAGTAGCTCTAAAAGAAGTGGAGGCATAATTTCAAGATATATTTTTTTTCAAATATATATCTTTATTTATTTACTTAGCTTTAAGATAAGCTAAGATTTTATGTTAATGTGTATATATAAGCTAATCTTCTGCCTTTTACCATTTTACTTAGATTTCACTCTAAAATTTGAACATAAATGAAATTGCTGTGCTAATATTTTACGCAGTGACTCTTGCAGTTATATTCATGTGGGAAAGGATTTTATGAAAGTTGCTATTTATTAGAACAAGAAGCTGAATGAAAAGTGAGACAATTGATTTTTGTTTTTTTTTAATGAAAGAATTTAATTCTTCTCAGATGGCTGGTAGTTCACGTCACAACTTGTCCATCGTAAAGTCAACTAGATATTCACTCCAGGTTAGTGTTGTTGTGTGTGTGTATGTGTGTTGAAGTGCTACTAATGTATTTCTACACTGGATAAGAAAAGTGTAAAGAATTGTATTGTTACAGGGCTAGATATAACAATGCCATGACTATATTAAATATAAATACACTGATAAATAACAACGAATGGCAGAGCGATGACATTGTGAACATTTGGCCTGAGTAGAATCACAACCTTTTTAAATTAACTTTCACAAATAAAGCCAAAGATATTTACATACTAAAGCCGTCTCAGCCATATGCACATTGAACAAGCACATTGTCGCACAGGTTCTGTTTCTGTTCGGTCGGTGGGTTGGTGGATGGGTGGGCGAGTGGGTGGTGGGGGTCGGGTGTTGCTCCAGAAGTCCAGAAAATCCAGTAGAAACAGTAGGTGAACTATTTCTGTCCTCTCACTGTTTATCAGGTCTTAGATTGCATTAATTTTCATGCTACCAAGATTAAACATCGCAGTTTATTCAATGCCCCGTCCTATGGGGAACACTACTTTCAATAAGTCACCATTAGCTGCTCAGAAGAAATCTCATCATTGTAGTAAATAATCATTTCCCTTTATTACATACTTATTCTCAAGAGGAGTGAGTAAAATAGGACATAGTCATACTAACAGGCCTCCGGGAAGTTGATGGACTGTCTAGCTGATAGAGGTGGAGATTAGTTACTTGGAGAAGGCAGTGGTATCAGTCTTCATGTCAGCGTTACAGTTGACTAGCCACAGAGTGGACTGTTGGCCATCAACATGTCGCTACTGCTTCCTCAACTGTGGCAGAGATTCCTGCTTCTGCCTGTACAGTATTGATTTATTTATGGGTAGAGAAAGATGAGGACGGAGACCGAGGTGCATCTGAAGGAACCACAGTACAGGGTCTTAGTCAATCGGCCGCATCATGAGGCGGACTGATTTTAGGGAGTAGAAACCGCCCCCGTAGTCTGCCCAGAAGATTCCATCCTGAAACTTGCTGCGATAAACTCCCCCGCTGTACCACACCCCATTCAGATTGGTCTGTCCGCAGGCATTGTACCACCAGCCGCCCTTGTGGAAATGGGCGCAGTTACCTAATGAAGAAAAGAGCACAGGCTCAGAATATAAGATCAGAGTAATGCACGAATTACTTCAAACTAATGTAACCAATATGTTCCCCTACCAGCGAAGGAGTCCTTGTCACGATCGAGCGTAGTGAACTGTTTGCCGTTGTGACTGCTAAAGGAGTCACCAGCATTGCCCTGGTAGGTGCCTAGCCTCAGCCGGTAGCCCTCCTTCTCAGGCTCCAGATGGAAGCTGCTGTACTCGGCATACACTTTCTTTCCTGTCCAGTCTTCCAGCTCTATCATCAGCTTGTAGTCGCCCTGTTTCGTAAGATTGTAGATGTTTTCCAGTCCAAGCCAGTGTTCGCCGTCTATGTTACCGAAGCCTTTCTGCAGGGGACGGGCACCACATTATGACAGTACGTCAGTTTCACTTGTGATTTAAATGTCACCACTTTTGTACGCGTAGTACTAATTTAAGGAAGTTGGATACTGCGGTTTAGCTAAATGGTGAATGAATAGATCTTTTGCTTCTGTGGTCAGCGACGGCAAATCGTTTCCAAAGAACGCAAACATTTAAACGGAGTGAGGTTATTAAGATTTCCTGCCAGGGAGCTGTGTTTATAAGAGTTTTCTCCCTGCAATCAAGTGAATTGAAATCAAATCTGTTTCCCATTGAAATGATAATGTGTTAAGGTTGTGATCTGCGGTTTCTCACTCAACAAATTTGTTGAACAGCAAAGCCAGCAGTGATTTGGCAGCGTTTTAGATGGAGAGTTGAACGCAGCAAGTGGAGAGCTGGAGAGTGTTTTCTGTCTGTAATCCAATCACCATGACCGTATTAATATATGAATCCAAATTTAATGACTCAATAGAACACATACAGAGAGGTCAGGCATGTCAATAGAAATGACACCGATCCACAAAAAAGAAAGAAAACGAAGTCATCTTCTCTCATAAGGCTTGGACATGGGAAGTAAAGACATAGGGGAGATTTCCAGTGGGGTTGAGAGTAGAGCTGCGTCTCCCTCTCAGCCCTTGGGGCTCTCTCATTGCATACATTTGTCCCTGGATTCAGTTCTTGGCTGCAGTTTCAGTGTGAGCAAATCCACCACTAAGCTATTTACACTGTTTGAACAAGTGCTTGGTTAGTGACCTCAAAGTGAACCACAGAGACTGGGCTGCTAAGGAAAGGGGCGTGCTGCACAAATGTACTAATTGTAATTGTGATGGCATTGGCCTCTTAAAGGTGGGACTTGTGAAAAGGGTGATGCAGAGTCTGTCTTTGGGACGTCGGCATAGGCAACCAGCCAGACATAGGTTCTTACCTTGTAGTTTTCCCAGTTGCGGAAGAAGTTAACAGAGCCATCTTTCCTCCTTTGCAAAACTGTCCATCCTCCGTTGTCGAGGCTGTGCTCGCACCAGGCTTGGATCAGTCGATCACTGCCATTTGCCTGAAGCAGGTACATGCCGCTGGTGGTGTAGCCTGCCTTTCGCACCTGGTAGCAGTCCTTGAAAGGACCTGGTGTTGTAAATGATGTAGAAGAGGAAGATAAATGAGCGGCTCTTATTTGAACATAAATACTGAGGAACACTCATTTGTGACGTTATAATCTGCATATAAATTATATTGTTAATATTGAGAAGCGGATGGATGGATGGATGGATGGATGGATGGATGGATGGGGATTTTAATAGGTGATAATTAAAAGGTGATAATTTTGAGGTCCAGGGTACACACGATACTAAGATGAGCTGTAACTTGCACTAAAAAGCCACGTATTACCATATCGTCGACAAACTCAGACCAGCCAAACATCCCACAGTCTGAAGTTACATAAGCTTTCATCTGCACACCGAAGCTGTTATTTAATATTCACCTAGATTCCGCCTTCAGTCACAGCTATGAGGTGGCGCTGCACCGGAGCTGAGCTGAAGCAGCTGAATCATTTCTTCTTTTTCTCTGTGAATATTTATTAAACCAGTGTCAACACAAGCTGGGTCTGTCTGTCTAGTCTAGAGGCCTGTGGTAGACTGTTTGAAAGCACATAGGTACCCAGTATAATGCATAGTAGTTTGGTTCATGTAGACCCAAACTGTGGTGACGCGGTGCGTATTTATACTTGTATGGAGCCTACATGGGAGAGAGGACCTGCTAGGATCTGTGGTGGTTTGGGGTTTTCTGTTTTACACTTTGCCCTTCTTATTTTAGATCTCTCCTGTCTGCTGGAAAAACTCACTCATAAAAAAACTATAGAGAAAACAGAATTAAATCTTACTATTATTATTCTTGATCATGAAGGAGCAGCACTAATCGAGTTTGTGAAAACAGCAGCTGATGGATAAGGTCAGTAAGGATGTGGGCTGTAGTGTGTCTGTCAGTTCAAATACACTTTAATCAGCTGATAACTGACAGTTACAGCTTGGTGAGGTAGATGAGGAACTCTACAAGTACAACTCTTACAAGTTCCATGTCTGCATTTTTACCTCCCACGAGCACTTCCTCACCTCATGTTGTCTTCCACTTTTGTGTTTCTTTGGAGATTTTTTTTGTGTGTGTGTGTGTGTGGAGGCTTTTAAAATATGCTTCTCTCCTCTTTGAGCTTATTATTTGGATGTCAGTGGAGGTGGCGACAAGTCAGTGTTTTAAGAAGAGCGGTGTTTCACTGATTGATGTGTGCGTTCGTGAGAAACCAGACACGTCGGATTAACGCACACTTCAAATCACTGTATAGGCCTTGATGGTCGTGTAGACTTTCATTTTTTCTCTCTCTTTTTTTTTTTTTGCACTGACAGGCCAGTGACGGTAAGCTGATGCTTTTTAAAACAAAACAAAAAATATCATAATGCCAAGGTCTGATTATACCGCCTGAATGATCATACACAGAAAAAACCGACTTAATTATTTTCTAAATGGTATCCGTATTTTATGTCCTTATCTAACTCTGCCATATGTAAAGCTCAGAATAGGTGATACTTTGCCGTATCATAGATGCAGTTTTAAGGCGTTGGGGCATGTTTTCTAAAATATTTCATTCTGATGACCTTTTTACGGTTAAACAACAACAATAAAAGTGGTGCTTTTATACAGTTTGTCCAGTCGAGGATGTTCAGACTCCATTGTTTACTATAGTTTGAAGAAAAAATATCTCTATATATCAACATATACCTTATAATTGATCATGGAAGTGCATATTAAACGAAGGAAAATAAAGGATAATTTACAAATAAGCTGTGAAATGTATTACTTTAAAGTTGATGAGATGATGATGATGTAATTAAACTGTGACCCCGTCAAAAATAGGTTTATCTTGGCCCTTAAATTTGTCTGGTTCTGACCCATCATTTTTCACACAGGCTTTGTTTTGCTTTCCCCTTTGTCTGTTTCACCGTGTCAGGGATTGTATAACCCCTTTCGACATTCTTCACCGTACTTTAATCGCCAGTCAAAATACAACAGCTCGGACCAAGTTTTAGGAGCCTTTTCCAAGTAGCGGTCTACCTTGCAAATTAGTTTCACATTGGCGATTATCTTTCTCAGATGTTAGGATTGGTCAACTTTTTGGAAGGAAAGAACAAAGGAGCATTGTCTGTTTAGAGCATTTTATCTGGTTTGCTGTTTTAGTGCAGGGTGCTCAGGCTTTTTGGAGTAATCCACCGGATGGGTACTTTAACGGTATCCTGCCCCTTTACTTATCCAATTGAATATCTAGCTTTTCCCATTATACCAAGTCTTCTTAATGCTGTTAAAAGAGGTCTAATCCCCATCCCACTAATTTAGTGCATATGCTCAGTGTCATGCTGCCAATACGAGCAGCCAAGTGGGATCATAGGAATGTATGATTTCACTGCCTCTGTACCATGCCAAGTATGAGCCAACTGTGCCTCAACAGTACCAACTGTTGCGAGAAATTAGGTTTTGAATTGCGATCCCTAGGTAATTTTACTTTAGTAGTTGCGTGTACAATTAGCACAGTTACTGACAGTTACTTAAGACCTCTTACTTTTGCTCAGCGTCCGCCTCCTAAAAGTCATTAGATTCCTGACTGTTTTATAGTCCTCAGTTATTCCTCAGTCTTTGCCTGCCATCTTTAATTTGCACTTACCATCAGAGGTAAGTGTTCCTTGTGGCGGTGGAGGGTCGATCCCAAACGGGCTAATTGTAGGTGGCTTGATGCGTGGTCCACGGGAGAACTCCCGGTTGTTATTGTCCCTCTGTATCTCATTGGTGAAACGGTTGTTGACTGGTATAGTCTGCGGTACCACCTGCACCAGAGGGGGAACTGCAGGCAACTCGCCGCGTCCCAGCGTCCTCATACACTGCTCCTCCAGTGCAGATATGAGAATGGACTGGTTGTTGACCACTCCGGCCATTGTGGCAAAACGGGCCTCTAGCTCCCTATACCTTGAAGCCAGTCGCATCATCTCTGAGGTCACGTTGAGGACACGGTTCTCCAGCTGGGCTAGCTCCAAGGAGTTGTCTCTCTTCCTGATGATCTCATGTAGCAGCTGCATATATAGTTGGGTCACCCTGGAGTTCATGTTCCTGCTCTCTTTCCGCAGCAGCTTCATCTCATTCACCAAGTTACCATCCACATCTACCACCAGCTGCAGCGTTTCAATCTCACGGCGCTGTTTGTTGAGCACTTCCCGCACATCTGCGATCTCCATACGGGTCACTCTTTCCTTGTCGGGCTCTGGGCCTGTGGTGCTGGCACAGATTGGACCTGATGACAGATATGATTTAAGAGATTAATAAGAAGCTGTTTGGATGTAATGGAAAGCGAAAGAGAGACCATATTGTACTAAGGGTACTTGTAAAAAATAGTATCTTTTCTACCTGTGATTCGCTGCTCTGGTACAAGGAAGGTGTAAGAGCATTTTTTGGCATCAGGATCCAGAGGAGCTCTTTTACTCCTGTGGAGAGAAAGCTCTTTGGTCCTCCGGGCTTCCCTGGAGCTCCTGCAGTAACTTTCCTGCCAGAGGGAGAGGCAGAGCAAGGCGCACAGACTCCACATCAGCCCTTGCATTGCTGCTAGCTGACTGAATGGATAGATGGGCAGCTACTGGTACTCCCTCCAGGCCTCCCTGAAAGAACACAAGACCTTAGAGGCTAAGGAAACAACCTTTTCTTTGTGTACGATGAATAAAAACACCGGGACTGTTAATTGTTTGCTTTTCCAGAGCAGAGGGCCATAGAATTCTGATGAAATAGTATTTGAAGCTTTTCTTTTCTTTTCTTTTCTTTTCTTTTTTTTTAATATCAGCAGACAATCTGTAATTGTTTAGGAAAGTATCCAGTCGAAAATTTGTCACGTACTGCTCCCACAGACTGTTATTTGTGTGGAAATAGTGAAAGAGAGAACACATTTTCTGTCCAGCCAACTGGCTTACGTCTGCTTTCTGTCTTAGTTAGTTCCCCTGCTGACAGACACCCCATTTTTCTGAGGTTCTCTTGGTTTCCCCCTATTAAGGAGGTATGATATCTAACTCTTGCGGATTTATCTTCATCCTACACTTGAATTTTGTTTATCGTCTTTAGTCTTAGAGACTTGGCAAACTCCCATTCCCCCTGGCTTGTATAAAATCCTACTTAAAAAAAAAAAAAAAAATTGTTTTGTTTTTTTCCCCCAGCTGCAAGAATCAGGAACCCTTTTTTTTAAATAGAAATTATGGTACTTCTCAGCAAGTTTACCACAGGAGTCAACTCCCAGTTTCTGCACTGCCCTGTAGATACTGGAGCAAGCAGCAGACAATAGATGGTAACTTTAAAATAAATTAAGTTAGGACTTTCAAAGCACAGTCTCTTCTTTATTCCATTGTTATCGTATCATTACTGTATTTGTCCCACCTGTCTTCCTGTGTGATTGTTATAAGACAGATGTTACCCGTAGCTGAGCATTTTCAGTTCTCAGCAACAGGAATTGGTGGTTAGCATGTAGAACAGGCTGCTAACAAGCACATCACTTAGCTGCTGGCATTTTTAGCATAGCACAAAAACCTTTTGCATACAATTGCGGAAATACTCCAGCCTTAAGAGGGGTTATAATATGTCGTGGCCACGCAACTCGATAGGAAATTAAGTGCCGCTGTCTTTTCAAAGCAGTTAGACACTTAAATATGCAGTTAAACATGCCAACACGGGTGATGGGTAAGAGGTGCTGTTTATATTTTATTTCAATTAGATTTTGCAAACATGCATGCAGACAGTCACTAACGGGTGTGAGATCAAGTCAAAAATAAAGCTGTTCGTTATCTTGTGTTTAATGTTGACTGCTACCCTTCCTCGTTCTCTCCCCTTGTGATTTTCTTTTTGTTCTGTTTCTCATCAGGACACACACACACACACACACACACGCACACACGTGCTCTCACAGACTCATATACTGCTCAATTGAACACCCGACCCGGTCCTATGCAAGGCCAAGATTGTCTGTCCCTCCTAATCCACTCCATCACTCTTCACAGTCAGTCTTTTCTCCGTGCCACATCATTAAGACCTACCCTCCACCCTGAAATTCAGGCCCTGTGTGTCTCCCATATGACGCCATTGTGGTTCTTTAGGAATTCTGGCAATTATGTCACTTGGAGCAATGTTGAAAGGGGACAGAATTACAGTGAGTACTGTAGATCTGCAGTGTGTGTGTGTGTGTACCTTTTTAATGGTATGTGTAAGTTTGTGTGCCTGTCTGTATGATTGAATACTCTGTGTGCATGACTACTCAGAGATGTTATTCATTTTCATGGTTGTATGTTTTTCCAGCAGCCTGCATGTCTGACAGCGTAACCAGGTACTATATCCTTGCTGACCTTGGTGAGAGCTGCTAATGGCTTTACCAGCAGCGTCAGCACTATCAGTCCTCAAGTGTCTTCTCTTCTAAACTGTGGCTGACTTTTTACACTTATCAGTTCCACAAAGTTCACATTCGTAAAGCTTACGAGGCACGAACAGAGCCGTAACCTCACAGCTCATCTATCAATTATTACCTGCTTTAGCGTCTACCTCCTTTCCCTTTCCCCTCTCCCGTCGCTCTCTCAGCTCCTGTCTTCATTTTTATTTCCTTCTGGTTGGTGGGTGTGAGTATGAGGGGCCTAGTCTCTTTTCATGGAAACATAGCGTATCAAAGACATTCCAGGAGATGCTGAGAGGTCAGCAGTGTGTCGTAAAGGTACAACATTGACCGTGTTTCACCAGAACAAGCGGAGTGCCATTTGAGTCAGGGAAAAAAAACAAAAAAACATCTGAATTGGTTCAGGCCTGTAAGGGTTATTAAAAGGAAAACAAAGTGCTCACCTGTGTTTAAAGAACATCTGGTAATGTGTCTTTTTATACTTGTGCAGTAGGACACATCTGTCAATATATGCATGAGTTCAGCTGCCAAATACGGTTCAGAGATCAAGCTCAAGGACTCGTATTAGCAGAGGTGCTAACTCCAGTATTATTTAACTAAAAATGTATTGTCAGGTGGCTGAGAGACAGTAGGAGGTTAAAGATGAAAGACAAAGACAGTAATGGTCGTAGAAAATGGCTCATGGCCCTTTTTTCCTTTCAGGTCAGTCACCATGAACATAACCTGAGGCAAATCCTCTCATACATAAACTCATTCCTTTTTATTCTTAACAGAATTCGCTGGTACTTTCATTCAGAAAGTCCCA
>VURO01001444.1:7389-33875 GCA_015108175.1 Pelvicachromis taeniatus
TTTTTCTATTTTAGATACACTGTGAAACCATGCATTTCTCTGATAATTTGTATTGTTTTTGTATTGTTTTTTTGTTTGTTTGTTTTTTGATGAGTTTTTTCTGAAGACTGAAAACACATTTATCACATTAATATTTTATAAAAAATAAAATAAGTGTTTGTTAATTAGTGTTATGCATCTATACTGTTATGCATGTGGCTCCATGTTGACTATGATAACAATATCTGTTGAATACTTAAGATTCTTTTTTCCTCCCTTTTACTTAACTTATACATTGTATTGCATACACATCAGTTGCTTGTTCATACATATGGAATGGTAGCAATTGTGCATTTGGGTATGTAGACATAGTCGAGACAACCTGCTGGAGTTCAAACTGAACATCAGAATGGGAAAGAAAAATGATTTAAGTGACTTTGAACGTGGCATGGTTGCTGGTGCCAGATGGGCTGGTCTGTGTATTTCAGAAACTGCTGATCTACTGGAATTTTCCCACACAGCCATCTCTGAGGTTTACAGAGAATTGTCTGAAAGAGAAAATATCCAGTAAATGGCACAGAGGTCAGAGGAGAATGGAATAGACTGCTTCAAGCTGAAGCAGCCTGAAGTATTCAGAGATCGCCTCTGCAAGTTGAACCTTAACCTCCTAAGACCCGAACTCTTTCATGGCATACATTTTTAATTTCTCTTTGCTATCTGGGCTGATTGGGACCTGAGGAATGTGAAAAAACAAAAACAAAAAATGATCTTTTTAGCTGATGTAGTTTCTGAGAAAAATGAGATCCACATATGAGGATATTTGTTTTAAAATTCAATAGAACACTAAGTCACAATTCAGTAATGATGTGCAAAAGTCTTTATTTGGTGTCTGAACACAGCAGCATTTTTCCTGAGTACAAAAACAAATTGAGAAACAACAGTTGTGCCCCTTTCAGCAATATGGCTCATTTGAAGTGCCAACAGTTGCAGGAAGACGAATGTCTGTAAAAAAGTATAAAAAGTAAAAGACTTCTGAACATCGCATGAAACACAAAACATTTCACTTCAAAATTGCTACTTCAATCGTGGGAACGTGTTTACACATGTGTGTAAAATTTAGTGTTGTGGTCCAGACATCCCAAAATGTGATGTCCACATATGACACCAGGTCCTAGGAGGTTAAAGAACATAGGCTGCAGCAGCACAAGACCACACAGAGAGACACTCCTGCAGCTAAGAATGGGAATCAATCATGGACCGATTGTGTTTCATATATAGGTTCAGGCTGCTGGTGGATATTATCTTGGTAAACTCTGACCCTCTTAGTACCAACTGAGCGTCATTAAATGCCAAAGATTACCTGACCATGTCCATCCCTTTATGAACACAGTGCTTTCTGGAGGATAAAACAAAAACTCACAAAATTGAGATCATCTCAAACTGGTTTCTTGAACATGACCATGAG
The DNA here is from genome assembly GCA_015108175.1 of Pelvicachromis taeniatus. Lineage (NCBI taxonomy): Eukaryota > Metazoa > Chordata > Actinopteri > Cichliformes > Cichlidae > Pelvicachromis > Pelvicachromis taeniatus. Next base: position 8,834 of record VURO01001444.1, read on the forward strand.
TTCATTGTACTCATAGAGCCTCCACACACACCAGATCTCAACCCAATAACATACCTTTGAGATGTGGTGGAATGAGAGATTCATCACATGGATGTGCAGCCAACAAATCTTCATCATTGTGACAGTGTCCTGCTAATATGGACCAAAGTCTGAGGAATATTTCCAGCACCTTGTTGAATATGCCATGAGGAATAATGGAAGTTCTGAAGGCCAAAGGAGGTCCCAACTGGCACCAGCAAGGTGTAACTAATAAAGTGGCCTATAATTTATCAAAAAAGCCAGATGCTTTTATCTCATCAACTTTCAAGGACACGATTATACATTTGACATTTATTCTGACACAAAATAGTTTAATTTTACTGACAAAAACCACGTTAGAAATCAAAGTACTTCTTAATCCTGACAAACCTAATCAAGTTGTCCTGTCAGTAATTGTTTATAATCTAAAAAGTAAACAGCAGAAAACAATTAAAACACCCTTCCTGTATTTGTGAGTCAGTGCTTTTGTCAGCTTAGTGTCGCATTGTTAATGTGTGTAAAGTAATCACAATAGGAAGCCGTTCATCGTGTTGTTGATCGTGCAGCTGGCTTCTGAAAGACACTGTAGCCAGAGCCGAAGTTCACCACAGCATGGAGAGCCTGCAGCTGGAGGTCTGCTGGCTGCTGGGAAAAACAAGGTTAACTCAAGAATCAAGGCTTTGTCTGAGGGTGCTTCAAAGGGTGCTTTGACTGATTTGAGCAATGCCAGCAACCCTTTCATTGAGATGTCACAATTTCTGTGCCAGAGGCACTAAACAGAGCAGGAGTAAGTACAATCACAATGATATACAAAAACCTTTACTTATAAAAAGAAATCAAGCATACCTTGAGGTCTTTTATGAACAACGCCCTACAAAGCACTTGCTGGATTTTAAAGTCATGAGTCTTCTTTTTAAAGGTGATTTTTGTGATCACACTTTGCAAAAATCTAACTAAAATGTTCACTATCAGGTGGCAGTGATTAACCAGAACATTTTAGTTTATTATTATTAATATTTGTATTATTATTTTGCATGTGCAATCTAGTTGTAAGAAACACAAAAATGTTTTATTTGAGCTGAGATCCAGGTTGTTGAAATTGCTAGCATTATCACTTTACTGCAAAATGGTCCTGGGATCAAATGTTCTTTTTCGGCTGGAGCTTGTTACTTTTGTTAGGTTAAATGGTACTTCTAAAGCAATTGTAGCTGTGTCACATAATGAGCTTTGTGGTAAGTGGTTAGAGTCATTGAATCAACAATTGGACAGCTATTCCTGTGTTTGCTGCTGTTTTACTTCTGTCTTATCGTTCCTTTTCTTTACAGCAGAGTGCAGTTTCTTTCTCGGGGTTTGTGTTGGTGATGATGGCTGCTTTCCAGATGCGCTGGCATTGTCTTCCAGTCCAGACTCAGTGCAGACTGTTTGCCACACTGACTTGCTACCCCACCTTGTGGTACAAGTTAGTAACACATGGCTGAACTTGCTCAGCCTTCTAACTTTAGACATAGACACATAGACATATGGGGACATAAGTCACTGCACGTCTCTCTTTGCCTTTGTGCTGATAGTTTTAATTGATAAGTGTTTAGAAAAGAGAAAACTGCTATTAAACTGATGGTGACTGCATTTGTGTGGGGTTAATGCATAGTTGTTTGGGTGGCTAAACAATTTAAATAGGCTCTTAAGCTTAAATCTCATCCTTTTAGTAAGTTATTTTCTGACTGCACACTCTTTTTTTTTGTGAAGTTTGGACTTTTCTATAGGCCACTGGTGTCATTAGTGGCAGATATCCTTGCTGGTGCTAAAGAAGCTATCCTGCTAAATGTGCTCAAATGAGCCCTGACAACTAACAGATAAATCTAAACTCGTCGTATTTTGTTGATGGTGGAGTATTGACACTTTTACAGCATTTGGCTTATTAAGTCACTGTTGAACAGTTAAAGCTGCCACAGAGAGATAGTTTAACGATTTGTTTATTGAAACACCTAATATACATATTTTCAACAATAAATACACCCAAATTTTCCACTTTATCCTTGAGAGTTAAAAAAAAAAAGAAGTTTTATTGTAGTTTTAATTATACAGCCAGCTTTCATCTGATTTTGAGTTGAACTTGCAGTGTGCTGTACAAAGAGACAGAGAGAGAGAGAGAGGATGAGAGTCCCTCCACAGATTTGGCTAAAGTGTCCGCTACCGTTCGGCTGGAGTGAGATCTGAGCACAATACTGAAAAATATTCAGCGCACTGAACTGAAATTTTCCCTATGACATCATCCTTTCTTCAAAGGATGCCTCTTTTCAAATGTTCAACAATCAGAAAATATTTCAAAACATTAAGTCATACTGTTCTGTGTGAGAGGGAACATATTTTTCTCTCCCAGGGATCGGCTGTGAGGCTTAACGTGCCACCACCCGTCTCAAGCAGAGGCCGGAAACCACGGCAATCGACTGAGACGGGGTTAGTGATATCAGAATCTGCCTGTATTTCCTGGTACCGTGTGGTCATTTTCAGTTAATACAACCATAGAAAGAGTGTTTGAATATGAGGGCAGTTTAAGGCATGACTCATGTTCTGACTTTTTTACAATTCTGGGCTTTAATTAATTATTAAACATCTCTCTCGTGCCGTGAAACAATGTTTATTTCATTTACGTGTGATCATGAATGACCCAGAAAGATTAATAATTAGCTGCCTATTTCACGTTACAGTCATGGTTTTAAGAAAGCTATGCATGGGGATTCAAGTCTATTACCACTAAATCCCAGCCGCCTTGTGAATGATCATGTGCACATAAGTGCATACTTTGTCTTGTGCTTAAAACGGTCCTGCACTTAGACTGTATGCATGCAACTTCCCTCTTGTTCCCTAGGAAACTGGGTCAGCAATGCAGAAAGTCAAACAAATGCTGGAAACTTGAGTACAGGACAAGTGGTTGTTGATAAGAAGTTCCCATCAGCGTACTAGCTGGCTGAAAGGTGGAAACTATTTTACTACCCAAGTATCACTGGTCAAACATAATAGCTGATGTATTTTTCAGAATAAAACAAATATGAATATGCAGACTCCTTTCTATTACACTCTATTGCTAGTTCTATTTTTTTTTAAAAGTGCTAAAATTATAATAAAGCAGAGATGGTCCAATAAAAAATAATGCAACTTTTTTGTTTGTTTTGTGGCTATATATTCTTTATTTCAGTAGGCGCATAAAGTGTTTTTCATCCCACAAGGCTGTTCTGTCAATAGGCCACCATTTTCTGTGAAAGAGATCATAAAGAAATGTTAGACTTATACTAAAATAATGCTGTTAGCAGCATCCCAATGGTACACAAAGGTATGGACACTTACAGAGCTGATCCAGTCGATATAAGAGCTGACTCGGGTAAAGACAGTGGGCTTCTTGGCGTAGTTGCAGCTGAGCCCAGAGCCAAAGCTGACAATACCGTGAACCTCCCAGACTCCATCAGCGTTCATACAGTTCAGAGGACCGCCAGAGTCTCCCTGAGTCAGGTGGGAGAATCAAAGTAATCAGTGTGCAAATTCCACTTTCAGCAGTCATTTCTTAGACGTGCACACATTTTACTGATAACTTTTCACACATTACAGAGATTCTTTTACATTTTATGTTGTGCACAAAAATGCAGTTTAGTAGAGATGGTCGTGACATTATTGGGAATAATATAATACAATTTCCAAACATTAATTTCAGTTAAAGGACTACTCATTAAATGAATAAAAAAGTAATAACTTTATAATAACACAAAGGCAAATATTCATATTTGAAAATCTTTGACTGGTAAATATGATCGCTTTGCTTAAAAATGAATGAGAATTTTAATAGTTACCACAACAGTTGCTAGTCACTAGCTGTTATTTGTGGCTAAATCCTGTGCCAAGTGAATAGATTGGATGTAAGAATAAAAAAACAAACAAAGTGTCCCTTCATTTACAGCATGTAGAAACATGTGAGTGAGTTAACTGAGGTTGTCGTAATTCATGTATGACAGGGTTAAATAACAATAATTACAATGAAAGACGTCATTCATCTATAGTAACAATAAACGACCAGTGGGTGGCAGGGTATGGAGTGACACATCAGTGGTTTCTGCGCAAGTATACATCAACATTGACACAAATACAAGACAACAGTCTTTGAATAGATGTCCACTGTAGTGACCACTATGTGTGAAAGGGTTAACTGAACTTAGCTGATGTGTGAAAGCGTGACTCTTACAGTGTTACTTTATGCGATTATAAAATCATTATTTTAGACTCACATTGCAGCCAGCCACAACTCCGTCTCCACCTGCACAGACCATGGTTTCCTTCACCTGAGATCCCCACCAGTCAGGCTTACTGCAGGTTGGATAGTCCACCACTGGCAGGAGAGCCTGCTGCAGGATGTCAGCAATGGGACCACCGGCTGTGTGGAGAACAAAGATGTAGTTCAGCTCAGAAAAAATGGTAATAATAACAGACACTGTATTTAGTTGTAGCGTTGAGTGAAACAGTCAGTGTTAGCTGTGGCAAAACATTGTCCATCCATCCTTTGAATCTAGGGGCCAAGGGGCTGAACTCAGTTCCTGTTAGTATTCATTCTTATTTCTTTCATTGTCGGGAACCTCCACAACAGTTCCAGTTTGTCATGTCCCCCTGACATGGCCCCGTGTTAAAATGAATTGCCCACCCCTGTTTAATCACACAATAGTTACAGTGGATTAGTACGTAGAATGATCCTGAAAAGATTTTTTGACTGGTTAAGATACCAAGCATGCCCTTACTTCCATTCCTCACTGTGCTATCCAAATTAATTCCAGAAAAATTAAGCACTAAACAACCAAAAATGTTACAAATTTCGATTAAAAGCATCATGTAAAAAGTAAAGTAAAAATGGTAAAAATGGTCAGATAAAACTATATACTAGGAACTGTTTTTATAATGCATTTGACTGTCAACCCTGAGGGATTTTTCTGACTAAGAAAAATCAACTTGTCAAAAACGTCAGTGTAATCTTCACTTCAAGCAAAAAAAGACAAATTGACAGTTTACATATCAGTTGTGTCACTTAAGCTTTGAAGGGATGGACAGACTTAAAAAGAGTTTCCTTTAAAGAAAAACAGTGTCACTCACTGATCAGGCGACCCCACCCAGTGATGTAGCAGGGTTCATTATTGGGGAGCACATATTCGGCCTCGGGAAGACAAGTAGCCATGATGGTATCAGAGAATTTAACGGGGGACTCGAGCTTGATCAGGGAGATGTCATTACTGGGCAAGAAAAGATTAAACCTTAAATTTCACCAAACACTCAGCCTGCTATTGTAAATGCATTTAATGTACATGTAAATGATCTTTTGGATGTTTAAGTCTCACTGTTCTGAGGTAAATTCTTAGTAGTAGCGCTAATATGTTACCGAATGAAAAAAGAGTTCCAGTCCTCATGCACGATGATGTTAGAGGTGCCAATGAACTCAGAGCCATTCTCTGTCTCTAACAGGTTGTGCTTTCCCATTGCCACTCTGTACTCCCTGCCAGAGCTGCAACGTGACAGAGCAGATTAAAATGCTGATATGTCAAAGAAAACAGTTTGTTTCTGTGATCATTACTAATTCCACATATGATTAAAACCCTTGGTTTACCTGATACAATGTGCAGCAGTGAGGACCCACTGGTCAGAGATCAGGGTGCCTCCACAGGTGTGTCTCCACTCACCTGCGCTGTTGTACTGCAGGGAGATCTAAAACATACATAAGAGCCCAGTGAATTACCTCTTTGCTCCATATGAGCTTGATTTATGTGCTTTATCAGAGTCCTGCTTGTTACGCTGGTTGCAGCATGTTTGTCTAAAATAAGGTTTTAGACAAACATTGTTGTTTCATTTGTCTTATGGGTTAGGGGTTAGGGGTACACACATGTTTCTTTTTTCTTTTTTATGTAAAGATTCAGATGCATTGATAGGATGCGATTTAAAAAAAGATCCTTTGCCTCTCTTCTTTTTTTTTTGCATTTCAATATTGCTTAAAATTGCAATATTGTAAATATATTTACCGGCTGACTTTTAAATATATTTTATTTACCAGTCGGCCGGTAAATAAAGTCTGGGTATCTTTAACATAATACATTTTATGTTGATGATATTCAGATTTTAGAGTTTTTACCTGCCAGGGCCAGCTGTGAGGTTTGACATCATGTCCTCCAACCACCCGAGACAACACAGGGGGGAAGGTAGGCAGCCCACACCCGTAGGCTGAGGGGACATATGAGACAAAGATTTTTTAAAAATGCACATTGTTTGCCTGCATGAAATTTTGTAGGAAATACCCACTAAGGAGACAGCTAACTGTAACATATTTTGTGTGTAATGTTTTAAAGGCTCCTTACCTCCAGCGACAAACAGAGCAAGCACCAGAAACTTCATCTTGGCTGTATCTCCACAGATTCTATTCAACCTGTGACATTTTTATACCTTTCACAGTGTTACGCAACAGAAATCCTTGGAAACTGAGCCTCTGACAAGCCTTGATGATTGGGTGGAGCTAAGTGAACGGGACAAAGTTTTTTTTAAAACACGTCAGTGGAATTGAGGGTTTTTAACTTTATCACCACATGCTGCAGTTCACACAAAGACACAAAGAACCTTACTGCATATCTAACGCAACGCCCCCTATTCTGTTTTCCTTTGAAATGCTGCACTCTCATGTAGGTGGAGGAAAAACAACAAAACACAAAATGACACAGCTGTCTAATTAACTAATATGTTGTTATTGGTGTAGCACTAAAATACTCCTTCCCTTGTATATGTTCAGTTACTTTTTGGACAGTGACACAGATTTTGCACTTTAGAGTATTTGACAGAGCAGAGAGTATAACCCTGTACAATTCACACTTCTGAATTCTGTGGGTTTTCAGGTCTTCTGATGCTGCTGAGCTGGCCAGGGCATTTGTTCTTTTGAAGAATGTACTGGATTGTTGATTCAGCCACTTCTAAAGGTTTTTCTGTCCTTCTCATGGGCTAAATTTGGCTTTTCAACCTAATCCTGAGTCCCTTTACTTAAACTAACATGTCTCTGGACAACAATGAAGGTTGAAGTGGATCGCAGCCATAATGCAGGTTGAATAATCAGAGTGTACTCCAGAACTTTTATCTGGTAAATTTGCCAGAGAATAGTGAGAAGAAACAAAAGCCAAGTTTTGCCATGAAACTGCTTATCAGTGAATTAACCAATTACTTTTGAGCCACTTTGAATGGGGCACCATGTATAAAAATGGCTGCAATATTTTTGTTAAACCCCTTGACTTACAATTTAAGTATGAATTTCAATCATTATATAACATTACAGATATTTAAGCAAGAGTCCCAACTAGGAAATTGCTTGCCTAGATTTGATTATTCTCTTTGGTCCCATTTGGCATGGTTTAGATGTGGAGCTAGTGGTATTTCAGTAGCACAGAATTTATGGACCTAAGCGTAAAAACGGGAAATTACATTTTTCTTTGAAGTTAAAATACGGGACTGACTTGTTTAATACCCAAGCTTTAGACTCTCTTGCATGAAATTTAAAAGACGTGACCAATTCAGCAGGCATCTGCATGGTTCACACAGAGGTAGAGACGGGGAGATAAGGTTTATTTGGGGATATCTGTGGTTACTTATCTCCAAGGTTGATTTGTTTTTCCTACCAAAACTTCACTTGCTGTGCTGAGGGAGATGTTGCAACATGCAATTTCTGCCTGCTAACTCACTATATAAAGGGCAGCAAGTGCCTCTAAACTTCTACCGAAGAGAGTCACAATGATGTTCCTGGTCTTGGCTTTGTTTGTTGCCGGCGGTAAGCAAATACGACTTTGACGATTATGTTGCATGTGTTGGCAAATAAATGTGAACACGCTGTAATACTTCTGATTCTAATGTAGCATCAGAAATTATCATACTTTCTACTGTTGCCTCTTAGCCTATGGGTGCGGCCTCCCCACCTATACCCCCATTCTCACCAGAGTGGTCGGTGGAGAAGACGTCCGTCCGCACAGCTGGCCCTGGCAGGTATACACCTTTCAAACTCTTAAAGATTTTGTGTTTTCCTCACATTGTGACTCATTGTGCTCTGCTGTCATTTGTTGTCCTCAGATCTCTCTGCAGTACATGAGTGGGGGCAGCTTCTATCACACATGTGGTGGTACTCTGATCTCCAATGAGTGGGTCCTCACTGCTGCTCACTGCATCGGGTACGGCAAAAAAGGAAGACATCTAAAATGGAGTGCACACATATGGCACAGAACCAGGCGTAATGTAGAGATCGTAGGGTATTATATATTGCCATATATAAAAAATGTATAACGTTTCATTTTGTTTTTGTGTTTGGCCAAGCAGCAGTTACACCTACAGAGTTTACCTGGGAAAACACAGTCTGGACACCGCCAATGAGCCTGACTCCATCGCCATCAGCCCTTCTGTTATTGTTGTCCATCCTGACTGGGACTCATACAACATTCGGTGGGCCATTTAGCCCACAGTACACTGTTGTGGGCTGGAAACTATGTTATTGTATTTCAAATACTTCATTCGTGCTATTGCTGCTTGTTAGCACTTTCTAAGTATGACATTTCTATTCACACCCTAGCAATGACATTGCCCTGATCAAACTGTCATCACCCGTTCAAACCACTAACGCCATCATGCCTGCCTGTCTTCCTCCCTCTGGGGAGACCCAGCCCGATGGTGCTCCCTGCTACGTCACTGGCTGGGGACGTCTTTGGAGTAAGTTCTATTATAGTAACTATATAACTATAAAGGCTGCTCACTTTAAGCCCCATCCTCAGAGTTTAATAAGTTTTAATATGTTTTTCTGTGGAAAATTTTCTCTTGTAAGTTGCTTTTTCTCACTGGCTCACAGTGCCATTATATTAACGTTTCATTAATTTTACAGTAATGCCCCAAAATACACATTTTAAAGGATCACAAAAGGCCACCTGCATCATACAAATCAAAATAGTTTTTGTCAAAACAGACAAAGTAGTTTTTTATGCAGTTTTTAAATCTGCAACTCAATCAAAACTGTGTATAATCAACGAAGTTCTCAGACTGTGCTGGCCATGAATCTCGCGGTCTTGACTCTAACCCTGAATCTGAATGCGTTGTCTTTCTCCTCTAAAGCTGGAGGCCCTATTGCTGACATCTTGCAGCAGGCTATTCTTCCTGTTGTTGATTACAGCACCTGTTCCAGGTCTGACTGGTGGGGCAATCTGGTCACCACAAACATGATCTGTGCTGGTGGAGATGGTGTTGTGTCTAGCTGCAATGTGAGTCAAGTTTACTTTATTTTAGCAACTTTGAAGTATTTGTCGCTGCTTAAATCAGAAAATATGTCCTAACCTCATGAGCATCATTACATTTTGTCAAGGCACTTTTTATTTGTCCTATAGGGAGACTCTGGCGGTCCCCTGAACTGCCAGAACGCTGATGGCTCCTGGGATGTCAATGGAATTGTGAGCTTTGGCTCAAGCTTGGGCTGCAACTACTACAAGAAGCCCTCTGTCTTCACCAAGGTCAGCGCCTACATCTCCTGGGTCAACTCCGTAAGTATAAGTTATTAAATACTAAAACTTTTGTCCAATATATCTCACAGTACACGAGCCAGAACTACAAAAGAAAGTACAAATGATCTGCCATGTGTTTGTGCTTATTAGTCCACAAATTATAAAGTGCTCCATACTTCAATCTTAATTTTAATTTGAACTTCAACTGGCCAGTAGCTAGGACTATTGAACAGTCAAAATGTGACTGGAACATGGAAACCGATTAATGCCTTTTTTCAGGAGCAATTTTAAACATCCTCTTAATACTTTTGTTTTTGTTTTTTGTCCAGGTGATGACCTCATACTAAGCTATGGATGGGCTTTTGTCAAACTTAGCAGGTAGATAAGTGATCAAATAAAAAACAAACAGTGGATAATCCAGAGTCCTCTATGGTTTCTTGGTCATGCGGTGAGGAAACAGCCTAAACGAAACATTGATTAATCATCTGAACACTATTTTCCATTTCATCTTTTTTCAAGCAAGACAATTTTCACATTTAGTCATGGATTTTATTTTAATGACCACACGATAGTACTGCCAATTAATAACCACATGCTAAAGAACAGAATGTAGTCATCACAAATCCGAAGTTCATCAATAATAGAATCTCCATCCTGCAGTGGAAAATGTGCAACAAACAAAACTGTTATGAGCAGGGTGTGAAAAAATAATCACAAAGCAAAAATACATTATGGAGAGCAAAAAAGGCAAAATTCTTTACACGCCAAAGGAAAATCCACACAAGCTGCAGGCTGGGAAAACAGGCCAGTCGTTCTTGGGAACAGTGTTTTCCTCCTGGCTTTGTTTTTATTAAATAGCTGGTTGTGCTGCAGGACGAGAGCATCCACCTGTTTTTGTGACACCTTTTGCAGTCATCGGAAACACCCCTGAAGTCAAAACAAACCATCATTTTCCTGACTCTGAAAGCAGAAGCCACATCTCCATAAACATGAATAGAATATGTCATTTCCATAGATCCGAGCAGTTTCAGGTGGAACTGTGACAGTTTACCCTTCATATAAACAGTAGTTTACACACACACAGCAACTTGTGTGGATGCCAGCTTGGTTTCTCCTTACCCAAATAGGAGGTGTTAAGTTTAGATTAGATTTGCACATTTTGAAATGAAACCATAATAACATGCTTACTTAAAGGGTTGTATATATAAAAATTTTAAAACATATTTGTGATCTTCAATAAAAGTGTCATTAAAAATGATTTGTTTCTACTAAGGCAAGGATGTCAAACCCATTTTACATTGTGGACCACATACAGCCAACATGGTCTTATGTGGACTGGACCAGTGAAACTCCAACTTCTGTCAGTGTTTTAAGTACAAATTTAATCAATGACATGTCTTAATATTAGAAAAAGAAGCACAATTTCTGTTTTTCCACATGATAAAAAAATGTTGCTGTATTAAATTTAAAAGATCTGTTACATGACTCTATTGGCTTAATCTGTAAGAAGAAATGTTTAAAATTTCAGGAATTTATAACTTAATTATTTGGTGTAATGTGACTGGCCATGGGACGGGTCTTTATTGGTAGAAAAAGCTGTAAAAGTCCACAACAAACAAAAGCTTGCCCTCCTTCACATTTTCCAAAGACATCCAGTGGTCCAGACTGAAGTATTCCCGAGCCGATTCTGGCCCCCGGGCTTTATGTTTGACACCCCTGTATTAAGGTAGCATAGTTGGTCACACCTCAATGACCTTTTAGCCTCAGTGGCGTCACTCAGTCATCTAGCAGCTAGCTCACTAGCCTCTCCTTGCGATCGGGACTGTCATCCAGCAGTCTGCTATAAACAGGTTTCCACATGGATTCGTTCCACGCTGTACCGAAAACAATGCATTTAATACACAGTTACTCACTGCATTTTACATCAGCGGGCATTGGCAGTTTTAAAAAAAGCTCATATTCACTCACTGTGAAAGAAAGTGCAGCATTACTGAGTTGGAAAATGTCTAAAGAGAAGCTACAGCAATTTCCAGCGCTGATAGGCACCTGAACCTCCCAATCCCAGGACTGATGTTTCCCAGGATTTAGGCTGACTAGCGTCTCACCTGGCCTCCCATTCCTGGTCAGAGGTATGAAAGTTATTCTTAATGGTCTTCTTGTTTTTACCTGGTCTGGAGATATCTAGAACACAGCAGCATGTATAAGTGCTGATTAATCATTTATTATTGCGATACGGAGTAAATATTTTCTATTATTTGGTAAAGATATGCGTGAGCAAGCCTGGGTTGTTAAAAGAAAATGCTGCTTATCTTAATGTTAAGCTAAGCGATTAGCTATTTTTAAAATGCACATTTAGCAAAGGTTTGTATTTTATGTACTTACTGACACAAAGGTGAGAAAAGAATAACTTAAATTTGTATATACGTGTAAATATAGTCGCACATAATCACTCATGTGTGAACAGAGTTGTTAAAGAGACTAAAAAGAAAAGTAAAAAAAATAACATTTAACAAAGAAAAAAAAGACAAATTTTCTGTGCGCGAGAGAGGGAGTTGCGTGGTGGGCTTATCTTTATTTATTTTTTTTAAATAAAAATGTAGATAAGATTTGATGATTTGAGATAAACAAACAACAACAAAAATTGTCAATTACAACTTTAATCAGAGGAAAACTGCTAAATACTCTGGTTAAACTAATATGTGTTTGTGTTTTCATGCAGTCTTAATTATATAAAAATGTATATTATTCAGGCAAACTTTGTCATAATAATATTTGTGCATTAAAGACAGAAGTGTATGTGTTTAATCCGATAAATATAAATACCCCCCGACTGTACTAAAATGCCAGTCGTCAACAGGTTGCCATTTGTGCTGTAATAGTGCCATCTAGAGGACAGCTAAGGGAACATATTACAATAGATCAATGTACCCAGTATGGCAGGAGCGGGCAAGTCCAGGCCTCAAGAGCCGGTGTCCTGCAGGTTTTAGATATCACCTGGGTCAACACACCTGAATCAAATGATTAGTTCATTACCAGGCCTCTGGAGAACTTCAAGACATGTTGAGGAGGTCATTTAGCCATTTAAATCAGCTGTGTTGGATCAAGGACACATCTAAAACCTGCAAGACACCGGCCCTTGAGGCCTGGACTTGCCCACCCCTGCAGTATGGCATTTAGTACATGCTACATGATAAACACATGGTATTATTAATAATAATAATGTCACTGTCCATAGTTAAATATTTAATAACCTTGCTTTAATCAACTTCTTTTACATTTACACTCAAACATTAGAATAATAACCCCTGAAAATTCTGTATTTCATGTGATTAGGAGTAGTTACTGCTAATATACAGACAGAACCTATATGGCTTATGATGCAACAGCAATAAATAACAAAGTTAATGAAGGGTCACATTTTGTACCTAAGGATTTGTGGCAGTAGAGTGTGAATCATTTCAGATCTGTGCATCTCCTTTATAACCTTCCTCCTACACAGTCTAATAACCTTTTGACATAACATTGTGTACCAATTCTACTTTGTGCTCTACAGGAGTACATTGCTTTAAACGATGTGACGAGGTTTTAGAAAATAAAAAATAGTGGAGTGTCGAGTTTGTTGTCGGAGTGGTTGCTTACAATTTGTCTGTAATTTCTGATCTCAGTATCAGTAAAAGATAATTATAATGAACTTTGGCTTTTTATTAATTCTGCCAAGGAGGTTATGTTCTCGGTACTGTTTGTATGCGTGTGTTGTTCTGTCTTTAAACGTGATTGCTCGACAAGCTTTCAGTTCTGATAAAGCTTAGTGGTGTAGCATGAGGTCATGCTAACAATCCATTACATCGAGGTCAACTGAAAATGGACAAAAAGCCTTATAACTCAGAAACTATGGTTATTACAAATTAGGTATATATTTTTTTATTATTAATCTCTTCTTCAAGATCAATAGATTAATTTGATGGTCAAAGTGATAATAATGCTATATGGAGCTACTTAAAACTGTGTTTCTCACTGGCACTGTTTGTACTGACAACATGCAGGCATATAAGGAATGACATACAGGGAATCTACATCACATTTTCTAATTATGATTTTTTTATGTGCAATACAGTAACAGGTCACAACTCTTTAAACACATACCAGTTTGAATACATGTGCTCCTAAAATAAAACTAAAGATGTTTTTCTCTTGATATTTATTGCTAAACATTTAATTTACTAAAACATGAAATGTATGCTACACATGTACACTCAAAATTATGTCAAGTATAATAAAATGTGTTTCAACTTGGGCTGCATGCAGATAATGATTATTTTGATAGTCAACAAATCTGCCTATTTTGTCTTTGACTAATCAACAATTATTTCGATAACTCTTATCTCCACTTCCTGTGGGCAAACCTCCTGTTCTAGGCTCCAGTACCTCACCTCCTCACCTGTGACTATTACCCTGCTGTCCTGTAAGTTCAGATAAAGCCTTTGCTTAATACTAGTAAAACAGAACAAAACAAAACAACAAAAAAGGCCGTTGCTAATCACAAATTTGGTTGTATATTATAGTTTCTCGCATGCTGTAGTGTTCAACGCCAATGAAACTGGCGTTTATTTTTTCTCAAATTAATATTAGTGTTTATCACGAATATTAAACTTCGTGATATATATATATATATATATATCACGAAGTTTAATATTCGTGATAAACACTAATATTAATATAATGTGAGAAAAATTTTAATGTGAGAAAAAATAAACAAACTTGCAGACAGTGTCGCTACTCCTGCTTACTATGACAAAACTGAAACGGTGTTCGCTTAGCAAGCATCATGAGAAGTTTCCTAGGAGCTACCTAAGATAACCATCACTGTACAAAAATTAACAGGGTATCAAACTTAACGCCCTAAAACGGTCCCACTCAGAGCTGACGTCACAGCTCCACGGTGCACTAATTTAAATGCTCGTGCGCTGCAGTATGGAAAAGAAACCTCTGCTTTGGGAGGTCTGCATTTAACTTGTGTGAAATGCTTCTTCCATCCTGCTGTTTTGCGGTTCGCGCTACGTTCTTCTTCGTTAGTATTAAGAGTTGTCTTGGCAGATGATATCGGCGATACTGCCCCCATAGCTTCCTGTAGTGTATTGCAGTTACAAAAATCTTTTGGTGGTTTTACTATAGAATAAAATTCCGCTTCGACGATTTTTTTATAGTTGACGTCATCGATTATGGCGACGAATCGTTGCAGTCCTAGTTTCAACAAGGCAAATAACACAAGGCTGCACTTTGCACTTGCTTTTACTGCATCACAAACTAATTAAAGTACATTAAATACATATAATATTATTCCCTTCAAAGTAAATACTGTCCAGAGAGCGAGCTGCCTTTGCGGAGGTTTGTACTTTTTGGACTGCTTTGTGTTCTTAATAATACACAAAAAACTGTTAAAGAGCAAATGATTTCAGAGGTTTTTAGAGATAGAAGATACAGTATGGTACAATATAATAGGGCTTTTCTTAAGGCAATCACCTTCTATAAAATTATTAAATTGATCTGATTATCTGGTTGCTGGATGGCCACGTTACATTAGAGTTTATATAAAGAGCTTCTGTTGTGAAAATTTTGAATATATAATTCAGATCAACGTGTTTTTGAATAGGAGATCACCAGCATGTTAAGATTAGAAGTGTGACTTTAAACAACGATTGCAGTATCTTGGGAAAAAACAAGTTCACCATCAAGAAGAAAAGTCTTTATAAATTCTAAATTTATGATTTTGTACAGTACCACCCTACGTTGGGAAGAGACACATTATTATTCCTTTCTGCCAGTGTTATTTTTCTAATTTACAGGTTATTTAGTCAAAACCCCAATTACTGTCTTGTCTTCTTTGAGAGGCGATCTCATTTATAACCATGATGTTACACAGTAATTATTAACAGAGACCCACAATGCTCCCGTTTTGCTCCAAGGGTTCATTTGCATGTTAATTATCATTAGCGACACAGGGGGAACCCCCCCCTCCCAGAAACATAACAGTTAAATAAGCAATCTTATTTTTCACGGCTCTTCCATCAGAAATCATCTGACTTACATTACATCATTAGGCCTCAAGCTTTCACCGTGGTCGTTGACACATTGCAAGTAATATTTTCTAGAAAATCTTTAATTTAATTCATCACCTGATTTTATGCTTTTGGGCAAAGGACTTGAAATATTTATGATATATACAAATTGCAGTTTATGCTGAAAGAAAGATGGATCATATTGGTTTTGAGTGGCAGTTTGCTGTTATTGTTTTTTGGCAGCATTAGTATATTTCAGTTGTTTTTAAAGTGAATAAGAGTACATAGCTTGGAATGCAGACTAAAGACTCATTATGCAGTTTGATAATATGATGCCTATCATTGCTGTTTTTTGGTAATGACATTATTTTACTTGTATGCACTGATTGCTGTGTAAGTTTGTTTACTTCCTAGAAAAAAAACAAAAGCTTTAAGCAAATTCTTTTTGGTGAATTTTTAGTCATGACAATATCGAACCTTTTATATATTATAAAACTGGGAGAGGTAATATTAGCTCAAGATATAAGGCCATCATTTTGTTTCCTGGAGCTTTGCAAATAGAGCCATAAAACAAATGATGGCACATGAAACTGCAATTTTCTTCTTGTTAATATTTTAACACGGGACCTATCGTGCAAAAGAACTTCTGTAGTTTCTGTGTCTTTTTCTCACAAAAGACAAATAATTATAGAAAAAAATGCACCTTGGAGCTTGACTTTCAGTCCATTGATCCTTTTAGAAGTGTATCTTCTTTTGCCACAAGATGGCGACAGACTGCTGTCTCACAGCCTTTCCTCCATTAGTGTGTAGAATAAGAGTTTCTTCATAAATTCAAACTAGGATGTCATAGACTAAACAGAGACTGCACTGCAGTGGAGCACATGAATGATGTTAGAGCTGCAGCTGCTTCTTTTTTCTAGCTCATGTGAGTCTGTGATTAAATGAAAAACCAAGTTTACAAGGGCTAATTTTTAAGTCTCTAAACTTACTCCTGGGCACAACCTTTGGATACTCGGGGACATAATACTTTTAACTGTTACTCCAGTAAATTTAAATTCCATCACTAGATTTAATTTACACTGTTGGATAACCTGCTAAAATCCACCAAGTTAGTAGATCTTTTTTTTTTTTTTACAGTAGTTCATGTCTCATCCCTGTCAGAAACAGTACAGTGCACCCTGGGTGTGGCATCTGATTTGTGAGAAAACAATAACAAAAACAAGAAATGCTTGACTAAAGAGGTCACCAGCACCAGCCACCAGCATGCGTGAGGCTTTCAGTCTTGAACTCAATAATAAGCAATGTTGAGCAGTTCTGTTTTGTCCTTCTTGTTGTAATCATATGTTTTACTTTTTCTCCGTACCTTTTCTTTGCTCCTTACGATCCCTGTCAAGGGTTAGAAAGCCCACACCTTGGGCCTATTTTGCCCAAGGTGTGGGCAGAATATTATGTGTGTGAGAGGGTTTATTGCACAATGACAGTTGTCATTTGGGATACACATGGAACTTTCAGGTTCAACCAGCTTTAAATGAAATAATTTGGATGCTGTTATTTCATCTTGTATAAGCAGCTCTTTTTATAGCCACACTTGCAGAAATGCTTCTATATTTGAATCAGTTGTTCGTCTCCTAGTGTAGTAAAAGCGTGTGAATAATGTGACATCTGATGTCTGCAGTTCAGCAAAAAGTGTAAAATTTAAAACAACCCACCCACCCACACACACAACAAAGAAATATAATGTTATTTATTAAGTGTTGCTCTATGCCACCCTGGTATTAGTCAGGAGTTGTTGGCCTGCGCAGGTTCACTGCTGGGAAATGAAGTTTAAACATAGCAAAGGGTGGAAGCCGTTAAGTGGCCCCTCAGCACGAGCTCTGACAATATGTATGACCAGTGTTTAGCACCACTTTGGTTTTGAAGAACATGATTTAACGGTGCCAAGTGACAGCCGCAGTGACTTCATGCCAGACATCCTCCAACTCGCCCATAGCCTTTCACTTTGCACTCCTGGGTGTGCTAATCACCTCCTTCAAATAGAACCATGAGATCACATTTTCTCGTTGTAAAAGATCACTGTGAATAAAAAGAGCTGCAGGTGTGATGTTGTGTTAGTGACGTTAAATGTGTCCGCTTTTCACCTCCTGACTTTGTACACTTTTCAAAACGGGCTGGCAAGTTGATGAGATCTTAAATGTTACAATTCATCGACAATCCACGATTCAGTATAAAAGTTTTACTCATTCACACATGTGTAATCCCCCTTGTTATTTTTATTAAATGTACTGCTCAGTATGTCTGATCTTTATTGGTTTTAGCACTGCACACATGCCATGCTGGCATATGTGCTTTTGCTTTTATCCAGGCCTGGAATTTTGTCCTGCTACGTACTCTTGCAGCTAAAACTGGTCCTGCGGTGGGTAGATGACGTGCAAGCAGGCATAAAAACACAAAGTGGAAGTGGACAGTGGGTACAATATCAATTTTCACTTTTTGTTTTTGCAGTTAAAAGGGGGCTACAGTATGCCAGTGCGCATTTAACGCTCGATAGGCTTGATGTCATCATCACCAAAATGTGTGTACGTGCGTGTGCGCAGAGGCAGGCTCTTCCCGTGTGGGCATCAGGGGACAAAGTAGCCTTTATGCAGTGTGCTGAGCTCCAAGGCAGAAACATTGTTGAGCAGTAAAACATTCTGTAACTGAAACCACATGTTCCAGAGTGTACGACAGACAAACACAGGCAGCTTCGGCATCTCTGTATCAGGAGTTGGTGCCCTATCATCGGGGGCTCAGGGGCTCCATTTTGACTCCAATGCAACACTCTCGTTTAGCATTATGTGTTTTATAAGCAGCAGGAAACTAAAATCAGGAACAAACTGTCCTGGGCAGAAAAAAAATGTTGTGCTAGAGCGCAAAGGGACAAATTTGGTCTGACAAATTTTTAAGTGCAACTTGCTTATATATTATATGCTTATATATTGCTAAAATGTGTCTGCTAACCAATAGCCTATGGCTTAGAGACACTTACAAAAAGTGGCAAATCAACAAGTGAGAAGTCTATTATTGTTACACTTACCAGAATAAATCTATTGGATTGGTGTGAACTGCTATATAGTTTTTATAGCATTATGCTAACCTAATGCAATGTTTTGAAATGTTTGTTATAGAGATTTCAAGCAATTAAAAATGCAACCTAAAAGCAAAGCTGCTGTGATGCAAAAATCCTTGAGAAACATTTTTCCATAACTTCTTTGGATGTTGAAGCTTTTAGTTCACTCTCTGTATGACCTCAGTAGACGACTGTTGCTGGAGCTACTGTGTTTGCTTAATGGTGGCTTTCTAAATTGTCGGAAAACTTGTCAGTTAGAATGTTTTCCTTCATAAAACTGATGTGCAGGCTGGAGTGGTTTAGTCACTTCTGTTCAGTGATGTTTTTTTCCATTCTCATACCTTTCCAACAAAGTTTCAGAATACATTTACAGATTTCTAACTGTGAATGAATGTGGTAATTAGCAAAGAAAGTATTCAGATCAGTCAGCTCCCCAGCGTTAAGGCTGAACCCTTGACCCAGACCCAGTGCCCCAATTTCCGTTTTTCTCCTAATGCTTGCTTAAACTTTACTTAGCTTACCTGAATGTCTGCCCACTTCTACCTGAACAAAAAGAAAGCAGACTTTCTCTGTCTTTTTCTCTTCATCTTCACCTCAAACCTAGAATTCTTCTCAGCTCAGGTTAGCAAAGTAGTTGGGTATTTGAAAAAGGGTTGTTGCAAGATTTCTCTGTGCATTGTTTCAAGCCATGGCCTGTAGACTGAGAGGTAGAAATTAGGCGACAAACATGCATATTTATAAATTTTGCTGATTAATAAATGTGGATAGATTGCAAATTCCTTCAGAAAACCTTTCAATCGAGTGCATATAATTGCTCAAGTAAAAATGGTCTTGAACCTTTTCAATTAGTGGGCTTTTGTAATGAATTTGAGATTGTTAATGGGTATTAGCCCCCTCACTTAGAACCCATAATGGTCTTTTGAAGTGCTTAAGCGGTGTCACGGCCCATGTTTGTGCTATTGCAGATCCTCTGAGAAACCGTTGTTTGAAGACCTCACCGGTTCCCCCCTAATCTGATTGGCCACGGATGTCCTGGCACAGGACCTTTCTCCATGCTCTGGGGATTGACAAGAGCTCTTGAAGACTCAAAAAGTCACTTGTCCAAATACAGCCTTGTTTAATTACAGGAGGGGGATGCACGCATATCATCGCACACAATCGCCCAAGTCCAATAAATGCCCGGTCTAATTCTTTTCAGACTAGATATTCAGCTCCACCTGCAAAAGAATCTCTATCCAAATAGGAACTGGATTTGGGTCTCCTCTCCTCCTTATCCCAAAGCCCTTAAGCACCCTCCACTTCTTCTGTTCACCTTCACTTTGCCAGTGACATACCTCCCAGTGGTTCCCCAGCCAGTGTAAACACATGGAGATTCTCCTATGCTATTACAATGTGCTGTGCTGACCCCCCACACCCCCCACACCCTGCCATCCCTAGCCAATCTCTGACCACCTCAGCCTCCACCTCTATATTCCGAATTGCCAATCCCAATCTAATTTATGGAATATTTTGGGGGTAACTGTATACGGCGGCAGGGGAGATAACATCTCCAGGCCCCTGTGAAGGACAGGAACTCAGCAGTGTGTGCTTAATAACATAAACTGCTGAAAAAGGGCCCGGGCCGGTGCATTGGCAGAGGAGCAGGCCAGTGAGAGGGATAGAAAGAGGGAGCAGAGAGAGGGGACCCAGTGTTCTGGGGTGGGGTGGGGGTAATTGAGACCATGTGAGCCTCCCCAGTAGAGGGATTAGAGAAGAAACGGAACTCTCTTAGCCCCGATATCGCTTTCAATTAGATGCGCCCAGAGCAAAGGTACTGGGGGACACAGGGAGGGTGAGAGACCAGCGTAGCCCAAAATGTCTGGGTGAAGGAGAGAGGAAAGGTGAAAGAGAAGTTGTGTTGACACTTCCTCCACTTTCTGTAAGTCACTACCAACGTTGGGGATGTCTGGGTCATGTCTGTGCATCACAGAACAGATGGTTCATGTCAGGGATGACATAATGACACATTAGTTTTCTCTTTTTAAATTTTAAATGTGTATTCATCAAAGGAAAGTTGTGTAAGCTGGATGCTCTGCCCAAAATGGACAGTGATTCTGATTCAGTCACTGTTCTCATGACTCCTCTGCTGTGGCTACTGACCACAAACAACTGGATTAACTCTGAATGAAATGGCCTGCACAGGGGCTCATCAACAGCCTTTTGGTCACTATAGCATTCGTGCTTTATGGGTGACCACTTTTGTTTCTGCTCAGAACTACCTTATTTCGTTGCTGTATATAGAATCCAATAGATGCTGAAACATTGACTAGAGATTTTGGTTCATTTTCTGTCCCACTACCTCCAAATGCTCCTTAGCTGGATTTTGCGTATTTTTTGCTATCGGGACTATTTGAGCACAGTGAATTCATGATCATGTTGTAGAAACCAGTTTTAGATGATTCAAGGTTTGTGACATGATGTGTTATCTTGCTGGAAAGCTTTGATCTTTATCTGAGTGTCACAGCAGAAGTTGAGACTCATTAGACGAGGCAATGTTTTTCCTGTCTTCTGTTGTCTAATTGTGATAAGTCTCTGCAAATTGTTCCCTCATTTTCTTGCTCTTAGCTGACAAAAGTGGCACCCAGTGTGGTCTTCTGCTGCTGTAGCCCATCTCCTTTAAGGCTCAATGTGTTGTGCGTTCAGAGATGGTCTTCCGCATTGCTTCTATTGTAACGTGGTTATTTGACTTACTTTTGCCTTCCTATCAGTCTCGCTATTCTTCTCTGACCTCTGGCATCAGCAAGGCATTTTCACCCCGTGAACTGCTACCCACTGGATATTTTCTCTTTTTTAGACCATTCTCTGTAATTCCTAGAGTTGTTTGTGTGGGAAAAAAATAATTGATCAGCAGTTTCTGGTACTCAGATCAGCACAGTAGCAAACATTCTTGCTTCTAATGTCAGTAGGTTGTCGTGATCACGTGTAAATGCATTGGGTTGCTGCCTGTTCAGAAGCAGAAATGCATTTCAAATCAGAAATGTGTCCTCTAGATTTTGCCGATGAGTCTGAAATCCCTGTGCAGATGTTGTAATTGGAGTCTTTCAGGGCACTTGCTGATCCAAAGTTCCAGAGTTCTAGTTTTTTTTGTATGCAACTTCAGGCTGTCGTGTGTTTAGGTTCATTTTTTTCTTTCTTTTTTTTTGACACAGCCATGCAAAAGCCCCGATTGTTTAGAACTGAGTGTTTATTTTCACAGTGTCTAAATGTTTTACAGAAAACCTGTCACCGTAAAAGACTGACAGGCCAAAATCTCTATGTTATGCTTTCAGCATCATTTAACTCAGACTGAAGGGTTTATTTGCATGCACTTTCATTCCTACAGCCTGCTCCTGTCTGCTTTAAGTGCAGACTCCATTGAGCGTTTGTATATAATTTTCCAAAAGTTATAAACTCTGACTGTACTTGACAAAGTGTTGCTAAAAGATGTTAGTGACAGCCCCATATATTTTGCTAATTAAATATAGAGCTGAGTGTTTCTGTTTGGGTTGTTAAATGGAATTAAAAAAATAGAAATCTTCCCAGTAAAGGATAAAATCTGACTTCCACATCGTCAGTTCTAACTCAGACATGGCCATTTTTAAACCCTAATGGAGCCATGATGTGTATATGCCATTAAAAAGACCAAACACCATACTTAATAGATTTGAATGGATTTAAATGGGCCAGCAATTAAGCAATACAGCCACGCCAACAATCGTAATACATGCAGAAATATCAGGTTATTTTGCTTTATTGGAACAAGGTAAAACATTTTAGAAAAAAGAAGCTTTGCAAGTGTGTTCATTTTAACACTTCCTTTCCCTCCTGTTTTTCAGAGCCCTGTCATGTATTTCTGTTACGAGCATTGTTGGAAATAGGAATCTGTGAAGCTACTTTTCACCAAAAAACGCCAAGCATCGTTTTTTCCTCGCAAATGGTTTGAGCACAGCTAATTATTAGTACCAGCCATTTACAGTCTTACAGTGGCATAGCAGAGGCTGCATCTGACCGCTACTGTAATGTTTCTAATTAACGATTCCTTTGTATTGGGGGAGACATTTGTCTCTACGGCAGCAGCAGATTAATCATACTAAATGACTTATTGTGTAAAAGTAAACTATGTTTTTGTCCTATAAATATTGACCTCTCAATAACAAAAATGGGGGGAAAAAGTGTTTTTAGTATTTTATATTCATATGTTACTATCTTTAGTTATAAAATGTAATGTGCAGAGCATCAGGTACACTGAGTTTACCTTCCTGAGCTAAAAGGACAGATTGGGTAGCTCTAAGTGTACTGGGTTAAAGGCCAGAGTCATTGTCAGCCCCTATGAGGTAATTATGTGTTTGTGTTTATATACCGTGTTGACTCCCCACTCTGTCTCTCTTCTGCACTCCATCTTTCTGCCTGACTCCCCCCCACCTCCACCTCCCTCTTCTCCCTTTCTTCCTCTCTGTTCTTTGCACAAGTCGTCTCCCTCTGGGAAGAGGTGCCTGGGATGTTGATTCAGCCATACATCTCTGTCAAAATCTCTATGAATAAATTAACCTTTTAAAGATTAGTCCACCCTAATACCTCAGGGTTTTTTAAACAGAAGAGCGGAGTCCCTCCAGCCCCCACCCATTCTATGCCAAGCCTCACCAACTTGGTGTTAATAGTGGAACAAGAACTTTTAAAGGCATAGGCATGTTTTTTTCTCCTCACAATAAAGAATAAAATATTAGGTTTTAGATTATTTTCTTTTTTGTGCTAATTTTCATTCTCTGTAGATTTTAATGATGGTGAGCAGATGGTGCCTTCTCAGTCAGTTGATTAGATTTCTTAGGTTGGATGTTGTGTTTCGGATTGAATACAAAATGAAGGAATTGTTTTTTGCTTTGAAAGGATAGATTTTTGATTTATTGTTGACCATATTATGCACCGTGTCTTTGTGTTATTAATACGGACTATGCTGCTCGGCACCTGATCAGATTGTTACCTATCCCTAGTTTATACTAGTTGCTATGAGACGTGATAATAAAGTTTTGCAAAACTACCCATAAATTAAAAAGGCCTAAGATTTCATTTTAGCTCCTTCAAGTTCATGTATTGGAGTAAGTCTGTGTTATTTTAGGTAAATTCACCCATATATATGGATGCATCAATCCTGGGGTTCAATATCTTGCCAAAGTATTCTTCGACGTGTGGCCTGGAGAAGCCAGGAATCAATTCACTTATGTTCCAGATGGTTGACAACCCACTCTACCATCCAAGCCACAGTTTCCTGTCTGCGTTTTTAATGGCTCAGCCATATTACAGTTAAAGTAAAAGCACAACCTCCATGTGGCTAGGAAAAATTATTTAACGTTCGGCAATCGATTGCAAGTAGTTGCAGCGACCACTGTAGTAGTAGTCACAAAGTAGAAGTGGTTCAGCTTAGACTGACTGATTCAGCGAAGGTTTGCAAATAATTACCATCTGATCTATAAAAGACAGATTGCTCCATTCAACCTGAGTCTGTCTGTACCAATGAGCGTAACTTGTCTGCAACGTATCTCTTTGCAATAGTAGACTCGACTTAGCTCATTGCCAACCGTTTATATCGCCTTTGAAAAAGCAGTATGGAGACATTTCTGAATTTCTGTTTCAGATCTATGATGTTCTGACTTGGTTTAATATTAACTTCAAACTACTTGGAAGTGACCCTGTTCAGCATCTTATTGCTGTTTTATTGGCATCTCGATGCACAAAGGTCCTTTAAAGACAACAACATTAAAGACAAAAACTCACTGCGAGTGATCGCAGACCTGCTTATTAGGACCATGTAAGTTCATGGTCCTAATAATAATATCAGTAATTTTGATCATTTTGCAGTCTGCGACCCCAGGTTTCTTTAGTGTGACTGCAGAATTAAAGTGCTCAGTCCAGAAGTCCTGTCGCACCTGTGCATTTATGATGCGTATGGAATCTCCTCCGTTTCTTAATAGTCCTGAGCCAGCTCGAATTTCATTTTGGGGAAGTGGACAAATTTGCATGGATCAAGAAGTTCATGTGACTAGCAAACTCTTTACTCTTCAGGGCACTCTATGAAACTGACCCCTTTAATTTGTTCTCTGTGCACCAAGTTTTACAGTAAAATTGCATATGGACACATTCAAACATCAAGAATGGCACCAAGTAGGGGAAGAGGGCCAAATAATAATAAAAAAAAAACAATACAACATAATACACCTTTCCCACAATTCTTTCAGGAAAGCTGGTTGATTAATGAATTAGTTCATGAATTATTAGATTTCTGTCCCGTGCTATCTGCACTACAGCAGGACGACACATCA
>VURO01001445.1:0-15803 GCA_015108175.1 Pelvicachromis taeniatus
CTGCCGTTCCTCTCCATGGTCATCGCTACCCTTTACCGCTCTCTCTCTCACTCACACACACACACACACACACACACACACACACACACACACACACACACACACACACACACACACACACACACACACATAGTGACAGTAGAGGTTTGTGCAACCATAGCTGAGTGCAGAGGCAACAAAGGCGGATCAGTTAGATGAATGTATGTTTCTGTTTGTTGCCCTTTGTTACAGGGAGCTTCTTGGTATGGCAGTGGTTATGGAAACACTGCACTGCATATTTCAAACATAGTATTTGACTTCAACTAAAACTGCCTTCTTGTTTCCTTGTTCTTCAGGTCCAGAGTGGTACTTGGTCAGAGTGGAGTTAACTGTGACGGATGTAAATGACAACATCCCAGAATGGAGCATGGTTCCTGCTCCCTACCTTGCTGTGGTGTCCCCAGATGCCTCCGCAGGTTCACTAGTTTACAAGCTCTTTGCTGAGGATGGGGATGAAGGCAACAATGGTGAAGTGGAGTACTTTTTGTCT
Source organism: Pelvicachromis taeniatus (assembly GCA_015108175.1). NCBI lineage: Eukaryota > Metazoa > Chordata > Actinopteri > Cichliformes > Cichlidae > Pelvicachromis > Pelvicachromis taeniatus. Next base: position 530 of record VURO01001445.1, read on the forward strand.
GATGGTAGGTTAAATTGCTTGTTCTTTTTTCCAGCATAAAGAAGCAGGTTGACTGTCTACAGCTATCACATATATAACCCCACTGGGTTATGAATCTAAAGCCCTAATCTGTTAACTAAGGTGGCCCTCAGAGGTCAAATGTGCTGCTATTAATAAAAAACGCTACAAAAGGACACAAAAGTTGAATAAAACACAATGGAAATTTAAAAAAAAAGAATTGTAAAAATGACAAAACAAAACTGTAGATAGTAATGTAACAGAAGAGCAATGGAAGTGACAAGCTAACAGTAAACAGCTAATAGCAAACATATAATACAGTATTATACGAATCGTGTGTTTTTGTGGGCTTTTGCAGTTTTGGTATTTGCTGGTTTTCTTCAGTGCATTTGACCTCGCAGGGCCACCGTACCTCACAGCTATGAGGGATCTCAATAGTACTAGATAGCAAACCGCAGAACATTTGGCTTTCATTAATTACATTGAAAAACCTCTGAACAAAGAGACATTTCTTGGCATTTTTAATAATACTAAAGTTTGGTTGCATAAATCATTTGCTTGATTTAAAAGGTTTTTTTCCTTTTGATCCGTACTTTTTTGAATGTTTTGTATGGTGCAGAATCCAGTATACACTCTCTTTGAGCTGTTGCCCTCTGCAGTGCTGGTGTTTTATGCGCACACAATTCTCCAGTGTGTTGTCTTTTGTTTTTTCACTGTGCAAAATAATTGCTTTTGTTATTGTCTGCTTCGTAATGATTTCTTGTCCCTATTTTAGAATCTGTTTAAAAAGATGATTTTTCAGTTTTCCCCATGGGGATGCATTGGAATCAACTGACTGAAAAATTATTAGAAAAAACACAGACATATTAATGTTACTATCTATGCTAAACTTTTCATTTTAAATGCTCAGTCCCACCTCTCAAAGTTGAACTTCTAAAAATGCTGTATATTTTGGATCAAGGTCGTATTGAATCATGTTAATCTGAATACAGGTCATGCATTTTAACACCCCAGTTCCTGTGGTTTTTGCATTTTCCTCTCAGCAACTTTGGATAATGATTGTCCAGTCATCTCATTTTATTGGTGAATGCTTAGTTTGCACTTAAATATTTCTGACAACATATAAAATTAACTTTTGTACAAAGTGTTTTGCCCTGTGGTCCTTAGCACTGGTTGATCTCTGTTACCCTATTACCCTTCTGTGTATGATCAAACAAATCGTCCGCAGGTGGTGATGGTCGTTTTGAAGTGGACCGGAAGACTGGCCAGGTACGAACTACAGGCCTTCCCCTGCAGCGGGACAGGGAATACCTGCTGACAGTGGTGGCTGCTGACCGCTTGGGCAGCCGCAGTGCTCCTGCTGTCATCTCTGTGGTTGCTGGACCCCGGCCACCACAGTTTACTAACGCCTCCTTCACTATTGCAATACCAGAAAACACCCCTGAAGGACAACCGTGAGTTTGCACATCCACTGAAATCCCTTACTGGACATCCACATGAAAGAATATACATGATATTGACTGTGCACACACATCTTTCTACTACTGTTTTTTTTTTTGTTTTTTTTACTATACTTTACTATGATTAATATTCATGATGATAAATATTACTATTACTTTGTGTCTAAAAAGACACATTCATCAGGGGAATTTAATGTGTACACTTTCATTTATTTATTTATTGGCTGTGATCTTAGATCGTCATGTTTTACAGACTAAATCCATACTGTGACTCATTTAGCCTTTAGCATGTGTAGCACAGTAAGAGGATTGCCTTTGAGTATTTATTTACATACACAGCAGGAATAGCTAGTCATCCACATTTTTGTAGTCATATTCTTAGCAGAAAGCTCTCTCTGGTGCCATAATGGACTGTAACTTATTCCATGATCTATCATCATCAGTCAGCATTAAACTAGTCATTGTACCAATCACAAAATAAGAATATTATCTTCTACGCAACACAGTGATGACAAAAATAGCTTTGCTAAATATACGTTAAGAAAAACTTAAATAAATAATATCCTTAAAGAAAAAATGTCGACCATGGCATTAGTTTATGTTGACTGTGGAGTTGAGCTCAGCTGCAATCCTGGCAGATCGGCTCATCTTGATACCAGCCAACATCAGCTTTCTCAGCTAATACCCTTCTAAACACCCACTTAGTAGATCTTATAAAGGGCTCTCGATTTCCAGCTCCATGTCTTTTCTTTAGCCTGGCTTGAGGGAATGTGCATCTGTGAGCTGCTTTGCAACCCAGCTTAAGGCAGTAGGTAGGACTAAAGGTATCTTAAGAGAACTGAGTTTTATCAGATTGCACAGCAGACTATTTTTGGATGTGTAAATAGACAAGGAATTCATCTAGCTGGAGTGACCAGCTACAGGCCTGACTGAAAGTCCGTATAACATCTGTGGACAGACTTCAAGATGGCACTTCAAGACAGACATGTCTACCTGGATGAGCTGGACAAGATCTAACAGGAAGAATAGTCCAAATTATTCTAAACTACAGTGGATCAAAAATAGAACTGGAAATAAAAGATTTCAGTTTGAGATTTTTAATACACTTAAAAAAGACTCATAGAAACATATTTTCCTATTGTTATTATAGCAAGAATTAGACAAGCACACAAAGCACTCATGTTGTGACTTTCACTGATAGAATTAGCACTAGTGTGTTTGTATTGGCTTCAGGGTTCACCTGCAGTCTCTTTACTGGGACCGACACATTTGGCAAAACAGGAAAGCTGATATTCCAAACAGTTCCTTCCACGAAATTAACACATTTAGCCAAAAAGTATTGCCTGTTTCCTGATTTTTGGCGCATTTTTCACATTTACATGTTTCAGATCATCAAACATATATTGAATGCAGTTTTTGAAAGATTTCATTTATTGAGGGGAAAAATATATCCAAATCTACCTGTGTCCTGTGTAATTGACCCCTAAACCTAATAACTGGTTGTTCCACCCTGGCTACAAGAACTGCAATCAAGCATTTGTGATAACTGGCAATTATCAGTCTCTCACATCACTATGAATTTTGTCCCACTGTTCTTTGCAGAATTGTTTCAGTTCAGCCACACTGGATTGTTTTCAAGCATGAACGGCCTGTTTAAGGTTATGCCAAAGCACCTCAGTGGAATTTAAGTCCAGACTTTGGCGAGGCCACGCCAAACCTTCATTCTTATTGTTGAATCATAAACACTGACCTTAACTGAGGCAAATGAGGCCTGCAGTTCTGTATCTGCCTGCAGATGTTGTTCTGGGTCGTTTTGTGACTCCTTGATGAGTCGTCTGTGTACTATTGGAGTAATTTTGGTAGCCCAGTTACTCTCGCAAAGCTTCACCAATGTTCCAAACTTTCTCTATTTGTGGATAACTGCTCTCATCGTGGTTCATTGGAGTCCCAAAGCCTTAGAAATGGCTTTGCAACCTTTTTTTTCACTGATAGATAAAGTGAAAGTGACCGTGTCTCTCATCTGTTCTTGAGTTTCTTCAGATTGTGGGATGTTGTGGGTAGCATTTTTCCCTTCATGCATTGAAATGATTTAAAAACTGCATTTTATATTTACTCAGGTTATCTTTGTCTAACATTGTAATATTTGAAATATATAATTGTGAAAAAGATGCAAAGAACTAAGAAATCATGAAGGGGCAAATATTAGCACTTTTATAGCTGTTCTTCTAATAACACTCTGAGTTTTTTCAGGAAAAGGATTGCCTTATCTATGGAAAACTATTCATCACTCAAACATAAAATAACATATTTTGGAGATATTGTTTCAAACGACTTATCTACTTGATCATTTTGCAGGTTTTGCACATGAAGTCAGCTGTGTTCTTTTTCTCCATGTCTTTCCAGCTTCTTGGTAACACCTGCTGTGTCCTTCCAGAAGAAACCAATCAGCTACAGTCTGCTTATCAATCCCAGTAGTCTCTTCTCCATCTCAGCAGAGACTGGTGAAATCAGCCTGACGCGCCCTATTGACTACGAGAGCGACCAACATCGCTACTTGCTATTGGTGCGAGCCAGTGAGGGGATGGAGAGCATGAGCAGTGCAGCCGAGGTTTGTGTGCATATAATATTTATATTTATGGGTTTGTGTTTGTGTATGTTGGTAAGTTTGAGATGTAAATTTCAAGAAAAAAGTCTCATTTTCAATGCCAAATCTGTTGACTTGATGGTCTTCAAAACTCAAAAGAGTTTTCACAGCTGCTTGTCAAGTCTTAGAAAGTCTGTACATAACACTTCAATAAATATTTGCTAAGTTTTAAAATGGAAACGTCTGCTGTCAAAAGAATGATGCTATATCAATAGTTGTTTTCACACAGTATGTGTGTCTTTGGGCTGCTAATATACAAGCCACAGCCACCAGAAATGTATGCCCTGTGCACTGATAGTTTGTAAGATAGCACTTGAATTGTAGTGAATGTGATTTGTGTAATATTTTTGCAGACAGTCAAAATAATCACACATGTTCATAAGCTGTCAGAAGCATCCTTGAACAGAAATTATTGATTGGTGCTGTGAAAATGTGGTTCTAGTTTTTGAGTCCCAGTTGCTTCATAGATGTAATCAATGTGAATGTTCCACTTGAAATAATAGTGTGCTTTGAGGTTTCCTGATTTACACCTTTTTTAATGAAAAGTGTTTTTCTTTATGTGGCATCAGCAGTAATGTAGATTATATACCAGACTGTCTCATGAAAATCCTATCTGGAAAGTGAAGCTTTTGAATTTGTCAGCTGATCTTTGACTGTGGTCATTAATCCTGGGTAATGACCACAAGCATAAGGCTGGGAATACAAGCAGCAGGTGGGTGGCTGGGCTCAGCCTTGGAGATGGGATGAAGGCTCAGACATCCAACAGGCGCTTGGAAAAGAGCTTGCGCTGCTACGTGTCAATAGGAGCCAGCTGAGGTGCTTCTGCTTAGGACGCCTCCTGGTGCCTCCCTTTAAAAAAATTTTGGGCATGCTCACCTGGAAACACACCTCATCTAGTCTAGGAACACCTAGGGATTCCCCAGGAAAAACCTCAGATAGCAGCCAAGAAGAAGTACATCTGCAATGCCTCGTTTAGTGTACTGCTACCTCAACTCCACTCGGAGAAAGCGGGGACGGATGGACGGACTGACAGATGGACGGATGCCCTCCACCTGAATTTTTTTTTTAAAGTTATCTTCACCTTGAGAGACATGTCTCTGTTTTTGTGAACACTGTTTCCTGTAAAACCCGAATAGATTTGTCTGGCTGCAATGACTGCTTTGGGATTCCCAATGACTTCCTCACATTGTCAGGAAGTGAGACAGAACAGCGACTGACCGCTGCAGGCACTGATGCATCTGGTCTGGTTTCCATCATTACTCTGGCCTCAGGCTAAAAGATGTCCTGCTGAACCAATCTGTCCTCAACTGCTCCACTTTGGGCCTCTTTGGCCTACAGAGCAACAAAAGCCTGTGTGGAGAAGGAGAGCGAGGGAAAAGAGTGAGCGAATGAGGAGAGGATTTCTGAATTTAGTGACGAGAAGAGAAATACTGTTGGACAGAAAAAAGGGAAGAAAATGGCAGGTAGTTTTGTATTGTACCACAGCCTTCTTAGCCCCATGCCTGCCCGAGAGCTCTCCCCGTGTTCAGTTTGATCAGCACTCAAAAGCCTTTGCCTTCTAGACGCTGCAGCAGCCACTTCTTTGTCTCTGCAGTTTAACACAGTCAGACATAAACTATGCTTTGTGTGATAAATGGGGAACATAATGCCGATGATGTACCCACATTTGATTCAATTTCTGTTTTAAGACAGTTTGGCTTGGTGTCTGGCATTTGAAGTTAGAAATATGTCTCAGAGCATGCCTTTTGATATGGAGCGTTAGCAGAAAAATTGTTGGTACTGCTTTGAATTTTCTCTCGTACATTTTTGTCGGAAATGCTTTATGTGATGGTAATCAGTACAAGGATTTTCCTGGCCAGCACTGAGTGCTTAGCAGTCTGTATCAGCAGTGGAAAACTGGTGTTGTGTAGGCTAATCTTGTTGACAGTGTAAACCTTTTACAGATCCTCAGTGCTTTATATGAGCTATAATTCATCTAGGCTTGCCTCCTGAACAAAATTACATTATCACTCTTTACATCACAGTTGGATAATGGAGGGCTCAGTACACACAGCTTAAGTTGTTTTTGAGGTGTGGTTATTCCAGACAGTGTATTTCTGACAATAATCTACATGGTACTTCAGGATGTTTTTTGCCATCTCACTTGTTAAACAGACAGCAGGACTGTAAATTGCACTCAAGTAGTACGCTGGCCCTCGTGCACCGTCCTGTGACATTATTGAGGGCAATGCTGACTGATAGTAGTTTAAACAGTAATGTTTAAACACAGCAGTGTTAAGCAGAGACTTAACTCCAGTTAGACTTTAAAAAGCTCTTCAAAAACATGTTAACAGTAGCGAGAAAACTATGCTTTTGCTACTTAAGGCATTTGAATTAGAGATTAAGAAATAGCAAGTACTTTTGAAGGCCACTACATGTGGGCTTTGTTCACTTCTCATTAAACTTTCTTTTCTTTTTTAAGATCTGGAGCTTTTGTACTGCAAAGATCACTTGTTTATGGCTTCTACCATTGAGAACCATAAATGGGGCTTGACTTCATCTGGATCCAGGAATTTTCTGAAGAAACTTTTTTCCATTTGCAAGGGCAATGTTATATATTCATAGGGTTTATGTCAGTGGACTACAAGCCCAGTGATGTACCAGACTGAAGTTGAACTTGCCCCCAGATCCAATAGGTTACCTAATGTATGATAATAGAGTATTATTGAAAAACCATAAAGGGATTAAACAGGAGGGAAGAAAAAACAGGCAAAATGTATACATTTATTCTGTTTTACATATCTTCTACCTTCACCTATTAATGCAGGATAAGTCATTCATTGAATGAGGTCCTGTATTTGTATGTTTAATATGCATATGCAGCTCTACTCCATCACACTCATCACAATGGGTGAATTAAAATGGGTTTATTAAAATTCTTATAAAGCTATCAACAGAATGTGAATTCTTTTAAATTCAATATTATTTATATATTTTGCCAAATTAAAACAGTGGACTCTTTATATTATAAAGTAAAGAGCTTACAATAATACTGAGAAAATCATCTTTAGCTAACTATCCCAGTCAAAGTTTTTTTGAAGAAAGCGCCATCTCTTGGTGACATTGTGCAATTGAATGAAAGGGGCGTTTTTATAGTGGAAGGAGGCGGGACTCCCAGCGACTGACTGTTGGCTGGCAGCTGTCAGAGTTATTTTCATGGTGAGATGTTTAAAAACTGGAACAAAAGTTTCAGAGTTATGAAAATTAAGTTATGCAAGCACTAGCTAGTGATCGTGGCTGTCAATTACAAGCCAATTATTTTTGATCCAACACTGGAGTAGATGTTTTGTAGAGAAGTGCTAAGAAGATTGGGCCATGTGCATTCTCAGGAGGGAACCAAATGCTGACTGTCACCATAAACCCCATCTGATGCTGTGTTTACATACGGTTAAACCCGGTCCATTGTAGTATACCACATATGTTCATGTGCTCATTTGTGTAAAGTGCAGCACAAGAGAGGAATTTGGTATTGCCATTGAATTCCTGTGTGGATGTGATACCACAGTGACTCTCCCCACGCTGGCAAACATGCAACAGTCAGCATCTTCAAAGGGTGCACTCATGTGGAAAGCATAAAAAAAGTGAAAACACAGCTAAAATGGCAAAGGGCAGACAAACGGTTTCAGGGCGAGTTCAGGGTTTGTGTTACAGACTGCTAAATGTAACTGTCACTTTTTATTATAGTGGAACGTGTAATCAAAATATTTTCACTAACCTGTCACTATGCGTCCGTTTATTTAGTTTATCACAGAAATGCAGACAAAAACTAACCGCAGTTCATCACGAGAGTCACCATGCAGTGGCTGTCATAGTCTCAGGGATGAACTCCAGCTCACTGGATTCATCTGCAGCATGTCAATTTTAGAGGTTTATAATATACTCTTGCTCTTTCTCCCTGCCATCTGCCTCGGGAAGGCCCATATTGGATTTTGCATTAATTAAGACATGTTCTCTTGAGATAAGTAACCAATCGAATGGCATACGGCTACTTGTGGCCATGCCAAAATAAACATATTCTGATGGCATTTTGGTTGTAAGCCTTCTGTTTGAATTTAGACAAGTATGAAGCTGTCCTGAGATTGGAGACATGTGCTGTACTTGCAAGAATAGTGCCTAGCAACTCAAATACTTATCCACCGAAAGGCATCTGTTAGTCGAGAAATTTCATGAGTATAAAGTGTAGAACTTTATGATGGAAGCCGTTCTTTTTTGTCTTTTTCTGTAACACGGTTTCCCAGGAGCAGGTTAAAAAAATCACCTATTAATTTGTTTTCCATAGGGCTTTTGATTTTATTCTGCTTTTCAGAAATCTGCCGCCCTCTATCAAAATAGGAAACAGACGCGCCGTATTTTTGTGCACTGGAGTCAGTGAGCATGACTTTAATTTGCAGGTAGTTTCCAAGTTTCTCCCTCCAGGAGTGATAGCTCATCGGCACCATTAGTTACCTAACCAGCCTGAGACCTGCCTGCAGCTTCCCAAGTGTGTGCACGTGCGCACATTCCCGTGTGCGTGCGTTTGAGCCCATCTTGCTTTATTACGGCTGACTTCCTCTCTCTTCTCATTCAATGTTGCCTTTCCTCAGCCTTGTATGCACACATACTCTACCTTTGTATATCCTGCCCACCTATCACTGCTTCTTGTCGGGCTAGGACATTACTCATTATGACATGCAAACTCACACACAGACACATAGAAACCAAAAAAAAAGGTTGACCATTATTGGCAAACGCACACAAATCACCCCAGGGAGTTGACATGGGCAGATTTTATTTTGTTGTTCATTGCTTTGCAGCTGATCTTTGCTGAAGGATTAACTGATATTACAGAATTTCATCTTACCTACCAGGCCTTAATACCAGTGGTATTTACAAAGCACTCACTGTGTGTGTATGCGATTGTGTATGTAGGGTTTGTGTGTATACATACAGCTTTGTTTGGGGAAAAAAAGGCGTGGGGCTGAGGGTCAGAGTCTTGCCTGCCAGCCCATGTCTGTTTATTGCTCTTGAAACACTTGAAGCAGGCAGTCAACATCTGGAAGGAGATGCTTTGTTTGCCTTTATGTCTCAAATGAACGGCGCAGTATTACAGTGTCTTAGCAAGGCAAACACCTTCATGCTCACACTAAATAAATTCATCCTTGCACACCACTCATTTGTTAGCTCAGGGCTTAGAAGAAACTGCACAGGGTTCTGCTCTCCGCTGACCAACAAGAGGGACCACAGCGCTAGTTCACTTGCAGCTTCCTCCCTGCGGCGGGGTCAATAAACCACAGGGATCAGGGTCAGGGCATGGATTTGGAGGAGGTGGAGATGAAGCTTCCTTTTGGTTGGAGATGGGGTTAATTTGGGTTACTCACACATGAAAATGACTCCGTATGCAAAGAAAACCAATTTTGGACAGTGCCTGAAGTAGTAATCCCAGATTTAAAAATTTCATGACACTGTGCCAGTATGACTTTGAATCTGCAGCATTTCTGCTGATTGGCTGAGCAGCTTTTGCATGTTCATGGACAGAAGCAGCCTGGGATTAAAAATGCAAATGCTTCATTGTTTTAATTATGTTGTATTATTTTGTATTTCATAAATGTATTTTTTTTTTACCAGAATGCTTAAAAGGAATTTCAACATAAATAACAACAAATAAACAAATAATAACAAACTGTCTGACCCAGTTCATGACGATCATTCGCTTCTCTCCTTTTTTAATGAATGTACAAATGCTAACTTTTATTTGTCAGAGCTTGCATTGGGTCGTGACTTGCATATTTTCCCTGGAAGTATTTAACATGCCACACAAATGCTACTGGCCTGAAGCCCACGAGAGAAGATTCTTTTTTGTTTTTGTTCAGTTGTGATTGGCAAAGAGCTTACAGGAGCAATAAGCACGTGTTACGTATGACCAGTCGTGAGTAAAAATGGAGAATTCTGTTCAAGAAATAAAAACAAGAAGAACTACTTGATTTCTTTAAAATGTGTTACTGACTATTTAAATGTTCAGAAACAATTTGAACACATACATTAATTTAATCATAGACTATTTTTTCTTCTTTTCTTATCCTTATCCTCATCTAACTCAGGTACGGGTAGTTATTACTGATGAGAACGACTGCGTTCCTGAGTTCCTCCAGTCGATTTACAGCAAGGATGGTGTACCCGAGACTGTGACAACAGCAACCTCCCTGCTGCAAGGTAAGACAGATCTCAAAATACCTGTTTGAGTAGCATTCATAACCCACCAGCTTCACTGAGTACATTCTTCATTTTTAGATTCACATTATTAATTTATGCCTACTAAGGTAGTACAGGTCAACTTACTACCCTGGATCAGTTTTTCATATGCACGGGAAATTTAACTTTTCACTGCCTTCCCTGACTTTTGTGTTTTTAAACATAAATAAAAGTCATACTAAAGGAGGTAGGTTTCATATTATTTTGTTATTCATCTTCCCTGATTAAGAGCTCCCGTTTATGTAATTGTGGATGCATAAATCACAGTGCTATTAGTTAAGAAATCCTGCAGTTTGTGTTTGTGCATTTTTACACAGGGCTGAATTAGACATTACCAAGTAAAAATCTGAGAATTGCAAGGACCTTTATTATCTGTGCCCGTATTTGATGACTTTTAAAAGAAAAAAAGTGAAAGGAAAAAAATAACAGTCCGTGTTTTACCTCTTGTGTTCCCAGTTAAAGTTAAGCCAGGTGCAGCTCAGTGGGCAAGCGCGTGCCTCTGTGGGAGCTGTGATATGCAAATGTTTGAGAAGCTTTGCTGTAGCGGCTTTCAGAACACAATAAGAGTCCCTGCGCTTCTTTAACATTCATGTGTTTTGACTGGTCAGGAAACAGAGTAGGTACTTGTCAGCACCGGCATCAGCGCTACTTTCATCAGTGCAGCTGCTGTAGCCTCTCCGTTCCTGTAATAACCCAAAGGGAACACTTATGTTTCATCTCTATGCGAAGAACTGGTGATGCCAACTGTTGTGGGGATGTCACAGTGACACTTAGCGCTTTTTTTTTTTAGTCTGCCAACACAACTGACAACAGAGTTTTTCCGTCTTCTCTCAGAGACTGTTACTTACTATCTTCTCAAAAACATTGTTGCTTTTTATTAAAACTTAGACATCTGTTTGTTCATAGCTTTAAACAGATCAATCCTGAGCTTTTTGAACAGGTAAACTTTAAACATGAAAGAAGGAAAACGCAAATATATTATTGCTTACAAGAACGGTGTGAAAATGAGCAATGACTGTGGGTATGACGCCGTATTGGAAATGTCCATTAGCTTTCAATGCAGGCAGGAAGCCTTGGGATTGAATTCATATTAAACCAAAAAAACAAAGAAACAAAAAGCTTTATTATTTTTTAAATAATTAATAATTAGGTACATTGACTTTGTGTGTTTTAGTGTTGTTTCTAAATGTAAAATCATGTCATCTTCTAACAAAGGTTACCTGTTTTCAGATGAACTTTAACAGCAACATTTGAATATGAATAAACAAAAGAGGTGTTAAAATTGTTTACATTGCTTGGAAATCTTGCTTGTGTGCTTCAATTTGCAGCATTGTCCTGGAGAAAATAAGCTGAATATATTTATATGTAACTAAAACAGTGATATAGCCTTTACAACTTTCATCTGTTTTCCAGCTAGCACACTGTGATGCAGTTTCAGGTTTAGTTTGATTTTGGTGAGAAAGTGCGTGAAATGGGAAAAAGTTTAATACTGGACAAAAATGACATACCTCTGTTCGATGTGAGGGTGTGCCTGTGTTGTCAGCAGTTAGCAGTTGTGGTTCTAGATGTTTTCCCTCATCCCTTCTGTTTCCCTTCAGTGACAGTTTTCAGTTGGATCCTTTAAAAGGTGAATTCTGTTTAGCTTTGATTTTAAAAAGGTTAGGTTTTTTTTTTTTTTCCAATTGTGACTTACGTACAGTTTACTGCACATAAACTACTGAATTCAACATACGAATACTTCAGCTGATGGCAGATAGTCAGTGATATTAATATTATTCATTTTTTTAGCCTGTTGCTGACTTGCCATCTGAAGGCAATGAACTCTGTTCCACCTGCTGGTTTACGAGTGTAAATAACATTTTTAAAGCTAATAAAAAGTTGAGTCATTGTTAAACACACATTTTGACAAAAGCAAGCGCTATTTTTTTTCCTTCATTAATTTACTTACCTGCATGCAGCCGAGATCCCCAACACCACTGGCTGAAATGCAACCACAAACCATGACACAGCCTCCTCCATGTTTTACTGAAGGCTGTAGACACTCACTGCTGTACCACTCTCCCGACCTCCACTCTACATATTTACGACATTTTGATTCTTTGCTTCATTAGACTCGTTGTCATTGACTTGCAGTCTAGTTCTTGTGTAACCTGGCCTACCTCAGCCTTTCCTCCCTGTTTTAGTTCCTTAAGAATGGCTTCTTGATAACCACATTTCGAATGACACCCGTTCTGATCTCTTAGGTCTTGTGTCAAATCATTGCTGAATTTTTTTCCTGGTCCTTGAGGATGTGACTTTCTTCTTGTCTGCTTCACTTGTCCAGTTTCCTGAGATTATCACAAGTTTTATATGAAACATGATAAACATCATGGCAGTTAGGAAAGAGGCGCACAAGAAAATAGAGAAGTACCGGCGGCAGAAGCAACAACTGGAGCACATGTGGAAGGTGAAGTCCAAAGTGAGCTCAGTGATCATACAGTAGGAGCGTTAGGAGCTGTAAGCCCAAAAATGGAAGGAAACAGAGGTCCAGGAAACATGCAATCCAGCTCAGATAATGTACAGAACCCTCAAACTCCCAGCTGAGGACCTGAGACTTATTCAGATCTTTGCACAGTGTTTTTATTTATTTCGAATGCTTTTAGACATGCAGATGCGCTTTGTCTAGATTAGTTTACTTGCAGCACACCCGTTTGCAATGCTTTAAAGCATTTTGTTACATGTTGACAATATGCTGTATGTGAATAAAGTACAAACAAACACACAGTGAGAAGCTATAGAGGATTGCTCGACTTCACTACATCACCAGTGTTTGTGTGCGAGAAATCCACAAATTAGATTTTCTGCTTTCTGCTCAGTGTTGAAGCAATTCAGTCCACTTGATCAGTAGAGCTACACTAACCAAGGTCTTAACGGTAATTCAGATTTATTTACAGTAAAAAGGTTATTTATTTCTAGTGAACATGGAGAAAGTAAATGAGTGAATGGGGGAGTGAGGTGCGCACTGTGGGAGAGACACAGCAGGCCCTTAGCTCGCTGCCATTAACAGGTGCAGCAAGGGAGGCGAGAAGTTTCCTCCTGCTGTGCTGCAGTGTTCCCACCCATTTTCATGCTTGCTTGAGCACTTGTCAATACTTCTGTGAGTGGAACCCCCCACCACCACCCCACCCCACCACCACCACCACCAAAACAGTTGTCACATTTCTGCACGGAGATTCCTGTGTTTTCAAAGCGCCTCAGGATTATGATATAGCAAACTATCTATGTGACCTGTGCAATTTTCAGTTGTAACAAATGGGCAGTCGCTGCCTAAATTTAGTGGGGTGAAAAATGTACAAAATGTAGCTTTCCCAAACGAATGAACAAAATTGCCCCAATACATGGTATAATTAATACAATTAATTTTACCCAATCCACTTCTGAGCTCATCTAAGACTGAGCAGACCAACTTCCTGAAATAAAGACATTTTTCCCCCTTCACTTAATTAAGTGGGTTAAAAGGCATAGTATAAATTAAATGAGCAGGGAGAAATGGGCATCCAGCATCGTTTTGCTAAATCATGTGCTAGTAATCCCATAATCATTTCCGTCGTGAGAGTGGACAAATGTGTACTTTGCCAAGTTGGAAATCAACTGCAGCACAGTGTACCAAGCAGGCCAATTATCTTGCTTTCCATAGAGATCTTAGGATCCCGCTGTCTCCATCTTCTGTACAAAATCATAATATGCCAGAAAGACATGAGGGATGCAGCTAAGAATGTATAGAGCCATGTTAAACCAGCTCAGTGTAGCAATGCTAGTGCAGCAATGCTGATTCAAGATTACAGAGGACTTACTGATAAATAGATGCTTAAATGTTGTCTTGAAGAATAGAAATTTCTACTTAGTAAATTAAATATTGACTCATGTGTGACATGTGTTTGGCTACCACTCACAATTGGCTTCTGGGTCGACACTAGTGTTGCAGTTCATTTTCAACCCATCATCACTGAATGAGAGGCTGTTCAAAAAGCAAAACAGCTGTGTTTCAGCTATTCTTTAGAAAAATGTCTGAATCCCTGAAACCGGGTTTGTAGTGCAGGATAAACACACTTACATTCATTTTTATCTAACGTGTAAAGCATAGAGAAATCTAAATGAAAGGCTAACTTTGTGGTAAAATAAGTAATAATAAGAAGAAGAATATAGAATTGTAGTATTTGTCTGGACAAAAATGTTCCTTTCCACACCGGATTCTTCAGCTGTGGATCAAAGATTATTCCTAGAAATCATCAAAAACCAAGAAACCAATTATGATGAATATTGATATTCTAAAATGTGACACATCCATCGTTTAGTGTTTGGGGTAAATTTGGGGTCATCTATAAGTGAAAACCTGTCTGGCTTGCAACTGAAAAATGCAGCTCTATGGATGCGCGATGTTTGTGTAATATTTATTTTATTTATTTTTGTGTGTGTGAAGTAATAAGAATGAAAGTATATGGATTGTATATTTTTACGCTAAAGCCCCATTCGTATATTAAGTTTGACCATTATTTTTTATATCAGACTTCAATCTCGTTCTCTCAAAAGTGGCATTAGTGATATTAGTGGTATGACATCATTTAACAGAATCCATACACTTTGCTCACATAGCAAGAATAATGCCTTTGGTAGTTTGATTTTACACTTTAAAAGTCATAGTGCATTTGTAATGAAATGAAACTCAAATGATTGAACAAACTCAACAAATATATCAAAGTTAATGGGAAAATATAGGAAAAGCAAAAACACAAACAGGATGGTGTAAATGAAACCTCGTGGCTCATTTTGTTTGCCTCTGGTACTCTCAGTGTTAAATTTACTTACATTTTCCATTTGTGTTTTGCGGCTTTATTGGAAAGCACAGAATTTTCTTTTTATATATATA
>VURO01001448.1:0-17630 GCA_015108175.1 Pelvicachromis taeniatus
TGGCAGTAGGTTGTGTCTGTGTTTATGCATGTTTATTTTTACTATCAGCACACTATTGGGCCCCTACTGCTTTAAATCCAGATGGCAAACCATTTGATAAAAAGTTGACAAAAGTTTCGCTTTGCTTGCCAACGGTAAATGTATTTAATCAGCTCTTTTATGGAGGCAAACTCCTTCTGAATATAAGTGCAGAAAATGTAGACCATTTTGGACTTTAAAGGAGTCTTGTTTTCTTCCTAAACACAAAAGCGAAACACTGTTTTTTTCCTCAGACTCTCCCATTTCCAGTTTTTAGTGTTTCACCTTGCTGGCTGTTTGTCAGCATCTGAGTCGCATGAACCTTCTTTGCGAGGACCTTTATGGTGCCCTCTGGCCAAAGTGGAAGAACCCTGTGGAATGTTCCAAAACTCTCTAATAGGTTTCAGGTGCTGCAGGCCACCCGCCAGCCTCCCCACCATCACCCCACTCTGCGTGTCTTGTGTGATAAGACTTCAACAGTCAAAGCACCACCATTTCTCCTCCATGAGAGAGAGGGCAGAGCTAAATGCAAAATGTTTGCTCGTCCCCATTATGAGTGATTTCCGTCTCCTTTGACTGAAGCGGCGAGGTAAATAAAAGTATAGCTTCTCTCGCGAGTGTGGCTCAAGTTCAGACAAAATTAGCATCTCTGCCATCCCACAACTAAGCACAGCTAACGCTCCTTTTTGTTTTCCTCTCGACCCCCCCCCCCCCCCCCCCACCCCCCCCCTTTCCCCGGCTTGAGCATCAACACACTCCGGAAAACAGGGAGATGGTCCTGGGCGATTCCCCTCACATTAATGGAAATCACACAGGAACTCCCTGGATGAAAGCCTTATGCGTTATTAAGGTTTAATGTTGATATCAGTGCTTATATGTTTACTGGAGTGCGTGGTGTTGCTGATGTAGAATTGTCAGAGAGGTGCAGATTTAGTAAGGAATTAGTGTACACCCAGGATTTAATTAAGCGGATCTATTTCCATCTTGTTAGAAAGAGATAATGTGAGTACCGCATGCATCATAGGTTACCATATTAAATGCTGTTTCCTGTAACAGCATTATATCTTCTAGAGTGGTGCTTGCAGATTATAGAAGGGAAATGCTATGTTTATCTGAAACAGTTGTCGCTTAAAGACGGCTAAAAGCGCACGAGCTAGCACGCTGTTTGCCATAGTTCTTTACATATGCAAACATGCTGATTAAAAATGAATTTTAAAAAAATGAAAAATGGTCACACTTCCAATTTCCCTTTCCTTGTTCCATTTCTAGCATGACAGTGAAGTGTGAACACTGAAGCGACATGGCCTCTTTGTCTCTCCATTTGTCCCACCGCTGCCTAGAGACGTAAACCTTAAGCCACTCACTCGCTGATTAATCTTTTAACATTTATAATTACTAATTAAGTTAGTAAGAGACTTTTAATGTAGTCCTCCTTCAATGGGGAGCAGAGAGGACAACAGATCATTAGCTTCAATAATGAACGCGGATGAGACAGATAATGGCCTATGATAGGTGAATACTGACAGTTATATTAAATGAGGCGAGTATATGGGAAATGCAGCATGGATTCAAAAGCCATGCAGAGACAAGGTGGTAAAGTGCACCACTAACTCCAGAAAAAAGAAAAAGCATGCGAGGCATAAAGAAATAGTTTGTACTAATTAAAGCATGCATGTAGCTCTCTGATAACATCACGTTTATATATGTGCCATGCATTTAACATGCAATGATATCTATATCTGATTTGATAATTGTGTCAAAGCCAGTTTCAAGTGCAGATTTTATGCAGCAATTCACACTGGTTTCATTGAGTTCTTGGTCTCCCTAATGTCATCGGTGTATCTCATTATCACATTATTACATTAGTGTCTGCGTTATCCTGGTGGCTGTAAGTTGCTGCCCATTAAAAGAGTCATTTCATCTCAGGTTTTCTTGTCTTTTTTTTTTTCTTTTTTTTTTACCTTAACGACGATGCTACTCTGGCACATTTCGTGTGCTTTCCCACTTTGGGGAAGGTGCTTATGCCATAATGATTATTATCATTAAGAAGATATTAATGTGCTTAGTGTTTGCGACCCAGCTGCTCATCATGGCCCGAGCTACCTGCCGAGGGAGGGAAGTGAGCTGCTGCCAAAATGGACAGTGCACATAGGCCACCGCCCACCTGTCCAGAGGTTTCAGGGTCGGTGGAGGTCACACCTACCTCCCTTCCTGCACTCTGCTGAACTAGCGGAGGGATGGCTCACAACATAAAATTGGAGGAGATGAATTGTGTTATGTGGGATGATGTTAAAAAGTGCAATGGAGTGGGCTATTTTTCGGGCTTGACCGTGACTGTGTGCATCCCCTGTTTTCCATATGCATATTAAATATAGTAATATGGAGAATCGTATGCTTTAGTTCTTAAGTGGCATTAAATCGTGTTTCAGAACTACACTAATACTAAATTTGTTTGCATTAAATTAGAGTTTTACAAATAAGTTTGATTTCATTAGTTTCCTCCCTTCTGTTAACTGGATTTTGTAAAAGAAATCTTTACATTGTGCAGTGCCTCTTGTTTTGAAGCCTTACATCATCATCACCATAGATAGATGGTGTAAGCCAGACTGGCTCAACCTCCAGTCTCTCAGTTTCAAATTGCTGCTTCATTAGGGCTTGGAAAAGAAACCCATGGTTACATTTAATCAAACGAATCGGTATGGCAGACCAACATAATCAATCACAATCCTTATCCAATATGCTACATTCTGTAACTACCAAGCTGGCTCGGAGAGAAGTCAATTATGGCCCTTCTCTCTCTCATCCTCTGCCGACATAGCTGTGTGTGATATTATACCGTTTCTGCAGTTATTTTCATTATGCAAATCTAGACTGTGCATCTCACACGCGCAACCTTTTTCCTATTCCTGTGGTTAATTCCTACTCCTCACTTTTATACTTGCAGTTCTTGTATGATACATGATCTGGGGGGGTTGTTGGAGAGTGTGATGTGCCATATCTAGAATAATCAAATTAAGTATTAATGATTTTTGCTCTCAAACTAACACTTGTGTTGCACAGTGGGCTGCAGTCAGTGGTGTTGTTCATATTTCATATGTTTTGCGTCCATCCAGAGCTGTTTGCACTGAATCTGTGTGTGTGTGTGTGTGTGTGTGTGTCTATGAAATCATTTACAGTTTGTTTTTTTCCATACAAGTTTTGCTCTCTCGCCCCATATCCTCAAGTACATTTACGTCTGGATGCAAAACACATGCAACTTCACACACTGCAAGCACGTTTACACATTGTACAGGCACTCATCGTTTAATCTATCAATCTGTTTTTTTCCCCTCCTTTCCTCCTCGTCTTGTGTGTTCTTCCTCCACGCCTTTTCACTTCGGCACTCGGAATCACGCACAATCAACACGCACCGCATAATACACATAAGTATGGAAACACACAGAGGCGCACGCACACACAAGGTAGCTTGGTTGGTGGGGGCCATGGCTGCAGCTCTTCTGCGCAGTCCCAGAGTGGCTCCCGGGGCTCGGCTGCCAGTTGTTTGCCAGCGTCTCCGGGTGGAATTCATTCAAATTAAAGCGGTGGAATGAGGCCCGAGTCCCAGAATGCCTCGTCCCTCTCCTTCATCAGCATTCCGCCGATGAGAGTAATTAAAGCAGAAATTAATTCTGCTGTAAGCAGAGGAGCCACAGAATAACTGATATTAGAGGCTGGATGATGAATGCTTGGCATCAAGGGAGGTCTCAGGGGAGGAAGAGGAAATTCACAGATCTCTCTTTCTTTCTTTCTTTCTCTCTTTCTCTCTCTCTTTCTTTCTTTCTTTCTTTCTTTCTTTCTTTCTTTCCTTACAGCCTTTTTCTCTCTTTTCCCCTTTTCTGCCCATTCCTGTGTTTGTATTTCTTTATTTTTTGTTGTCTGCATTTCTCTCTTCTGCGTGGTCTATTACTCGTTTCACATCTTTGCATTTCTTTCATCCTCCATGGCAACATTTGTCCTTCTGTGCCACCTAAAGACTGCTACAAAGCACTGGAGCTATTGACTTTAAGCATGACTGAAGACATTGGGAGTAAGCCCCCTCTGCTCAGAAACAGTATTTCACGTTCTGTCAGACTGGTGTTCATATTTTCAGCCAGAAAAGCATATTAGAGTGAGGTGATGCTGCAAATGCTCATGCTTTGCCGTTTGTTAACAGAAGCCGAAATGGAAAGTGTTTTCAGGTGAATTCTTTAAGGACATAGTATCAGGCATCACAGAAAAATATAAAGCCGGTTTGATAAGAAATATAGATGATGTCGGCAGGAACAAAAATACATAATTATTAAATTAGGGTGTGTATTTAAAAAGGCTCGGAAATAAATAATTTCCAAGCTGCCTCTTTTTTTTCTGAGACGTAATTTGAGACTGAACCTTGAATCTCTCCAGATGATGTGATATTCTACCCAGGATGATTCAGTGATCCCTAGTGTCCCCTGACGCTTTATTTTTGGAATAGCACATCTTTAGCAAGAACAGTCACAAGACTGAAAGACAAACAACTGAACTCTTGAAACACCGGGCCTGGATGAGGCTGTGAGTGTTTTCCTCTCTTAGAATCAAATGGAATTGAACAAAGGTTAGCTCTTTGGGGCTTTATGGTAATGTGATATACGATGCTGCCATGGAATTTGCCAATGCATGTCTTAGCACTGTCTGACTCTAAGGAAGAAGTGAATGGTAATTACGCTGACCTCTGCCCCTCCCTCTCTTATTCTGCCCTCTGGGTAAAAAGCCCGAGGTGGTAATAAACAATAGATAGATCTGTCTTGTTTATATTGCAGCTGCTGCACTCTAATGACACACGAGATTGGTCTCTATTTTGAAAATAATGCATGCCAAGAGGTGCAGGTAGTAAAACTGCATTTTTAATTGGTGTTGTGCAAGAATATCTCAATCAGATGTAAATGAATGGAAGCCCAACCTGAGAGTCACTGACTGTTATTAAGAATTTAGGAGGCTGGCATAGAGTTGAAACACAGAATGAATGATTAGACACTGTAAAGAGCCCCAGATGCAAAAGAGTTGCAGACTGGCTAAAGCAGCCACAAACCTGTTGATGAGGCCTTGCCGACAGTAGGCTAAAGAGCTCGCTTCTACTGCAGTAAACTACTACGGTAAAGGTACTCTAAGGGGACAGAGAAGGTGAATTGTACCCCTGTTTACATCTGGGATTCAGTTTAAAGATGCATAAGATGTTAAAAGACAACAATATGATTCACCATGCTTGCTGAGGTGATTATTTACATGTAAAAAAATACGAGTTCTTCTATTTTAACCTTTTTAAAGTTTCTCCTGAAACTATGAAGTCCACCCCAAATCTTCTTTATTCAATTATTCCTCCTTTGGAAAGATGATATGAAGCAGAAATAGTGATCATACAGTAAAGACATTTCCTCTAAATTATTTAGCAAGGGTGGCTTTTTATAGACGCAAATTTACCTATGGACCTAAAAGCTTGGTACTTAGCTGCAGTTTTCTGAGAATATCTCTACAGTGGATCATGTTGCTGTAGAGCATGATATTTCTCTCTATCATTCAAATGGTGTTGCCATTATGAACAGCGCTGGCCTATCTTGATGTCTGCTATCCTGGAAATGGCGGCAGCATTGTTTGTTTGTCTACTTGGTTCCATACACCAATAAAAATACACTCAAAATGAAACCTTGGTGTAACGATGACCTTAAACACAATGACACTCTTTCCCATAACATTGTCCTGTCCAATAGTCCAGAACTCCCCTAAGAGGCCTTACAGCAAGTCTAGGAGGAACCAAATGAGAGAGAAATCGATTACTTTCCTCTCTCCACTGTCTCTGCCCTGGCTGAATTACTGAAACAAGATGCTGCACTTAGAGGAGTCTTTGGAGAGGCAGAGGGAGAGAAAGAGAGGTGGGGGAGAGAGAAACACTTTTAGGGACATGGGTGCCATTTAGACTAGGACCATCTTCTCACAGAAAGCCACTAAAAGCAGTGAATGATCCTCTTCCTGTCCCAGGCTGGGAGTTGGTTAGCCTCCCGTGGTTAAGTGAATACAGAAAATACACTCAGGTTTGAGGTCAAAGCAAGATCATTAAAAACAATATAAATTTCTGAAATCCAAGCACAACAGTTATTCACATTCACCCCGAACTTGGCCTGAGCACACGCGACTGCTGCAGTGTGTGTGTCCAAAAGCACGAGTCCTACATGGCTACACGGATCCAATCTGATGTTGTTTTCTGACTTCATAATGTCAAATGGGTGTTGTTTAACATCCACACCAGATTTTATTGTCTGAACTATGAAGATGAAAATGAAGCCCGCTCGTTTGGTAGATAGAACGTGGTGCTTAAGGGACCCAATCCCTGTAAGTGCCATTAAGTGGAAATTGCCGTTCACATATTCCAGTGGTTTGATTAATTACACTCTCTCATGTGCTTTCATAAAGGCCCAATGAAATATGGGGAGCAAATTGCATTGTGTTTCTGTATCCTGTTATGTAAAAGCAGTTTAATTATTGACACATGTTTTGCCACCTGGCAGGGGAGAGGATGGTTGGACATGAATAGAAATCAAACAATAGATATTATGGAAGGGTAGAGCTAGCACTTGAGATGCCATGTGTTTCCGTATCTGTGACTCACTTTATGTCCCCTTCTTCACCTCGCCTCAGGTCCTCCTACCGAATCAGAGCAAGGAGCAGTCGTGATCGGCTGCGTGCGTCGAAGTTGTAAGGGAAGCGTTATGTGGAAGTGAGCGCACTTTGAAACCTGTTTAACTTTGGAAGGCAGGACTGCTTTTTTAAAAGGTCTCTTCTAATAAATGTGCAGTTAATGCGATATTTTGTGAAGGCTGCATAGTCTCTCTAGAGAATTAAAAGATCCCTGCTGGCTTTGTGTGATATCTTAAGATAGTTCTTTTTTGATCAGAGTAAAGACGCTGCTTAGCTACTGATACACTTTGAACTGAAGGAAGCGGTGTGAGAAGACAACAAGCAAAGTTGCAGTTTTAACATAAATGTCTTTATTCCCCGTTTCTTTCTTTTTTCTTTGTTCCCAGACAAGAGCAGTGCCCTCTACTGCCATGGAGACTGAATAACATGAGTGTTTCAGGGCAGTGCTTGCCTTCTGTTGTAGCCAGTAGTACTTAGGCTCCACTCTATTCTGTATTCTACAGTGTATGTGGAGGTATTAGCTCATAAAACCCTCCTACTGTCATATGAACCCACTGCAGTCCCTGAGCTCTATATGAACAGCAGGGCTCTGATACTTAGTCCCAAGCTGTTCCTGTTTGCCCAAAACGATCAGGCCTGGCCTCGTGCTCTCTACCTGATCTAGTTGACTGGGCTGTGTAAGTTAGGTAGGCAGTCCCTGTCTCCATCCCCCCTCCTCCCTCCCAATATGCACTTGGACCCGGGCTCAGGCTGCACCTTTTGTGTTCCACAGGGATAAGGGGGCCAGATGGAGGAATTTGATTAACCAGCAGTGGAGGACCAAATGTTCAATTGGATACAGAACCAGTTGGAAGACGGGAGGGAGCAAGGGATGAGGCGGGGTAGAGGGAGAAATCTAAAATGGCTGGTCATGTGCACCGGCCAACACTTTGCAAAGGGGAGCCCAAACAGACACTGAGGTGTAGTAATGCAGAAGCCCTTTTCCAAGTACCAGCTGGGCCTTTTAGGAGCCTCTATCCCCACAGCAGACACACGGCAGCCTCCAAGCAGCTTGACTTTACCATATGTGGAACTTTTTTATGCTCCACCTGGTTTCCCCAGGGGACCTGTGCCGCTGGGACGCCGGAGGCAGGTGAATTGCTCTTAATGCAAGGCACTGAATCACTAGGCCAACAACATGAGGGAAGTGCCTAGGGAGAGGAAATGGATCTGCAGAAAGACTGGCGCGGACTGGCGCGACCTTGGAGCCAGTGCCCGCTGTGGAGCAAAAAACTGTGTGACGTGTCACTGTGCCTCGTCTTTAATAATATCCACACTTAGATTTCTTGCACAACATTATGTATTATTTCACAAAGTGTTTTTTTTTTGTTTTTTTTTCCAAAATGGAACTGTTCCATTTCTAAACTGGCTTTAGTTTAGAGCTTCTGTTCTGTTGCCTGAATTTTTACCCATTTTTCCCATTTCCCTTCGTAGCATTTTTTTTTCTTAGAATAATTTACTGATTCACATAGGTTTTGGTTTATGAAATATATATTGTGTGCAGTTTGCTAATATTTCTATGAACTCCTGCTTAAATCTAAGTTGTATCTTCAGTTGTTTCTACTCCCTTACATAGTTTTCAGAGTGCCGACTTCCAGGACAGGTACTGTAGGTCGAATGAGGGAAAATTTGGCCAAGACAGTGAGGCTGTGGTCACTCTCCTGCCTGCACCTGTCTTACTGAGTCTGTGGCAAAAAGCCAGAGGTCAGGGGTCACCACAGGGGGCTGTCAAGGTCAAAGGTTTATCACTCTCCAAGCGGTCCTGGAGCCATCACTCAGACCCTACAGTACACACGATCTGCCCAGTTGAGGTTTTTTTTTTTTTCCTTCCCCTACTTTTTCTAATCCCTCCAAATGGCTCGGGCAAAACTCCTGACAGCAGCAAGAGAAACAAACTGTGGGGTGTGGAGCTCTAAGCCATCAGCTGGAGATTTCACTTTGAAAAGATTCCCTTTTACTCACTGCCCTTTCCACCAATCAGAGAGCTCGCCAGAGTCCAGGCACCCAGAGCTGCTGCCCTCTGACCCTGCCAGCGGTTGTTGGTTTATTTTGTTTGGGCATTTTGGAGAGGATGGGGCTGCTTTTGACAGTTCAGGCAGCAGGACTTGGATAAGGTCTTTAGCAAAGACAGCCAGAGAGGGTGAGTTTCACAGCTCGAAAAAAGGCACAAGCTACCCTGAGCTGGTTTTTGCAGTTTCGGTACTGCACTCATATTGCTGGAGAGGTTGTCATATTCATTGAGACATGTGGAAAATGGCCCATTTTGGAGGGGAAATAGGGGCCATTCATGCAAAGTCAATCCCATCAAGGAGACAGAAATTCCTCGATACCCATGTTTATGCAGCTGTGCCCGGCGATCAAATTACACCAACCCTCTTGTAACAACCTCGCCTCCTTCTGCCCTTTCTGCTTGTTCCCCCTGACCTCCTCTGAATATGAAAGGAGCCTCAGATGGGTCTCGCCATCACCGGGGAGCAAGGGAGAGGCAAGGAGACAAAAGGGGGCACCTAACCTAGAGTTTTACCTACCCGCAACAGTAATTGGGTCAAAGCCACGGAGCTTCCATGGGTCAGCGGAGGGGCCCGTCATATGAGGGGCACATAGGGGCAGTCAAAGAAGGCCCGTCCCCAGAGAAGAAGTACTAACCGTCATGCTGTAGCACCAACTCTGACAGACCGCAGGGAACGGACCCACCACATCGAGCTTGTCAGCTGTTCCGGCAGCGCGGAGCGATCGTAGAGCCCTCCACTGGGAGTGTATTACTGAAGGCTTTTCTTCTCTGCCTCTGTGTTTTATTTTTTTGGGTGGGGAGGGCAGGGTTGCAAGTCTGTGTGCAAGAGGGGGTGTTGAGGGGTATAATTTAGAGCACAGAGGGAGCTTCGTCTCTCCATCTTATGATTTGGAGGTGAAGACAAGCGCCCTCGGGGGCCCCCTGTCAGAGCTTTTGGGCGCGCTCAATGCAGACTTCAATAAAAACACACAAAAAGAATTCCCCCACAAGGGCGCCCGGCTGAATTGCTGACGCCAATGTAAAAGATTCAGTTTTCTGTGAATCATTTAGTACAGCGACCCTGAGCTCTCTACACAACGTGACAATAACAGGAAACCCCCCTCTGTCCTCCTCATCATGAAAAAACGAGACTTGCAACAAACCCGGAGAATGCAGAATTATTTTTTTCACACATACAATTTCACACATCGATCACCCTCTGCCACTCCTCCATTTTCCTCTTCCCCTCCCATCTCTCACTCCTCTTCTCTTTCCTCCTCTCACTGTATTCCTGTCATGACAAATGTCAAACACAGTCAGTTAGGAGAGCTTTTTTTTTTTCTTCCTTTTTTTTTCTCTTCTTCTTCTTTTTGGTAACCACGAGCTTGCCAAGTCGAATGTGCGCTGGGACAAGACTGCTGCAGAAGCATCACATTGGAGCATCAGCATCAGATATTTCTGTGAAAGTAACAGAAATGTTTGAAGGTGTTGTCACAAGCTCACAGGTTCCTGCTGTTTGTGTGCACCAGAGGGAAATGGCGCCTTCTCAGCCCTTTTGTCTCCTCCCTCCCCATTGTTGTTTTTAAACTTATTTCTCTGTTTAGTTGTTATCACTTTTATTGTGGTTAAGAATCTCAGCATGGCTGTTTTTGTGGGTTTTGACAGAGGGGGTTGGTGTTATAGTCAGAGTTAAAATTAGAGGAGTTGCTTTTCTGTGTGACTTGGAGACATGTCATCTTCTGGAAGCAGTGGGGAGTCTGTCAGTCACAGCCATGGTGTGTTTTAATCATCTCTGTCCCACTTGGTGAAGCGCTGACGGTTAGAGTGAGGGTTACCTCCCCTGGACAATACCAGTATGCTAGAATCTCATACACTCTGATGTCAGACATAGCAACCAGTTAAGAAATATGAGACGTTTCTTCCTCAAGTTAATCCTGCAAATTCGATGGGGGAATCAAGCAATGTCTGGTGAATCTGAAGATATATCACAAGTGCGTTTGAAGGGTTTTCTGATCTTTCAAAAGATATGACAGCTGGAAGGAGATTGGCAACAAAATAGCAGGAGTTTGTCACTATAATAAGAGCATGAAGCTGATAGAATAATCAAAACCCACGACATCTTAGAAGCTTAATGAGTGGGGGCTCCCCCCAAGCGAGCAATAATAATAGTGTTTTGTAATTCTATCGCCATTATAATGATACTCTAAGGAATTTTAAATAGACATTTCTTTGTAAAACAAAGTAGGTTAGACTGCAAATTATATTTTCCATAATGAAGCAGCTGTGACTACAAGCATGTATTTACAGTGCTTGCATGTGACGACGCTATAAGAGTTAGGCCGCACTGGCCTTTTTTACAGGACGCCCATCCTGTTCGTTCTCCTTTAACCCCTATCTGAGCATGCTCCCTGTTGTCCTCTCCAGAGATATGGCTTCACATTTCTGAAAGCATCCTCTGACAGTCTTAATGGACAAGTATTCTCTACGAGGATCGGAGATCTCTCGCTGAAAAGACCACTCTCGTCATCTCTAGAATAAGCACGGTTTTCTCCTCTCCTCTTCTGTCTCAAACCCATCTAAAGTTGCTTTTAGGGGCAGAAATTAAACCAAGCCTTCAGAGAGCAATGAAAACAGAAAACATGGGCGGAGAGGGGATGCTTTTGATGCCACCTTAATGTCAAGCAAACACTGTACAATAGAAAGTATTTAAATATTAAAGGATAAATTGCAAATGCATTAACAAATATGAATCCTAAATATCATTTTCGCTTGCAGATGCATGACATAAGCCACTAAATTGAGCTTTAAACAGAAGTACTTAAAAAAATATTCCTGCAAGCCCCTAAGCAATTAGTCCAGCTGCCTGCCTTTGTCCACCTACCCATTGTGTTCTTTGTAAAAACCATTCTCTTACACCTCCACTTACTCCATCCTTTGAGACGCCATTGGAAATCCAGGGCTCTGAGTTGAACCCACAGTTGGTTTAAGTGTAATGAAATGTATGTCATGTCTCTGGCTCTCTCCCTCTGGCTTCCCCTCACCCCTGGCCCCCTGAAAGCACTGCCTTTGACAGGAAGGCCTCTGTGGCTTCTGCTGCAGTGATCTTTAGCCCCTTCAGGTCCCACTGACTATTTAGGACGTCCCTGTGATTTGAGGGTGGACTCAACCGTCCACACACGTTTCAGAGCACCAAGTGATCGACAGATAATAGACAGATAGACGAGAGTGGGAGCCATGGACAGCTAAACAAGCCCTGTGGGAAATTTTACTCTGATTCCCGACTGCATTTTATAACAAATAACCTCTATCCTGTTACTATTTATTAATGTTTTACAGTACGCTTACTGAAAACACCAAGTTGGTGATGCTTATCGTACACACTGGGAGCCTAGCAATGTGCACATTTACTCTGCGGTTTATGCTGTTTATCTGTTATGTGTGTTCTGTCCTACATTGTGCGCATTATAGAGACCCCATGGTAACAGAAGTCAGATGCAGTGTCTGTAAGAGGACCCAAGCTGAGCCATTTCAGATGATGCACATTTAAATTCGTACATATATTGACTATGGAGTTCTCCGTTTATTTATCATACAGTCAATCTTTATGCAGATGAGGGTGAACACATCATGCATGGCACACCTAGGTTGCATCTCGATGTGTGTATCTTTATGAGGCTTTTTTTGTTTTTTTTTTTTTTTAATTTACCTGAAGCTTTGTGAGCGTGAGACTCTTATGTGTCTGTGCATGGATATTGCAGCTTGGAGAGCGTGTGCATGTCCACTATATTAGACGGAGCGTGCGAGGGGTGCCTCAGCGTGAGTGTACTGCTGTCTGTTCAGAGCTCTCTGCACCAGCAGGGTGCGCCATTCCAATTTACCCATCAGCCGTGGAGGTAGGGGGTAAAAGTGCGGGGCAGCGCTGTCGGAGATTTCACATTCGAGGGACGAGATTACCAGTCAGGGGACCCCTGTGTGGAGGTGATGAGGGAGGGCGACTGCAGGGGCACAGTGTGAGGGAGTTGGGGCTGTTGGGGGATGGGAGAAGGGGGAGGGCAACAAGACTCCAGCACCACCCTGGAATCCATGGGCTCTCTGTTTTCTGGGGAGCATAGCTGCCAAGCTGCACATCTGTTTGACACCAGGCGCTGTGGTATGGCAGTCAGGGGCTGTCTGTCCCGATTCACGTCTCTTCGCCCTCTAGTTTGTTGTAAGGATCTGGACAACTTTTGAAGCCTAGCTCTTTTGAAATCCTTCTTAAAACTGTGCAGGTTTTTGGAAAAGAAAACCAAAAATAAAGGACAGATGGAGTCTCACTTTCATAGCTGCAAATATTTATCCTTCTACCTCTCTCTTTTTTTATTTCCTCTAATCACATGCTCATGACAGATTTGTATATCCTAAAACTCTAGAGCATAATCATGGCATTAAAAATCATCTTTAGCAGTTACCTCAGGCCCACAGACCTAGCGTGCTTTTGGCTGTACTCACTCAGTCTGTATTTGAGTGTCAGCCAAGTCAGCCGTGGCTGCTCCAGAGACCCAGAAGTCTGTTGGGGAGACAGGACATTCCAAACAGCATAACTCATTCTTTACACCATCTCCACTGCTATTAGTTAATTATATGCAGGTGTTTTCGTTTCTGTTTTTTTTTTCCTTGTTGTTTTTTTGTTTTGTTTGTAGATCTAATAAAAATGTGACCAAAGTACATAAAGCCAGAAACACGGCGAAAAAGGAAGAGAGAGATAGTGTGGAAGAAGTGGCTGAATGTGCTGCGTGAAGCAAATTATTGCCCCCATGTAGATTCATCAGTTCTCCCTGCTGGATTAAGGAAGGGCCTTTCTAATGAAGTTCGCCCCGTCAAAATGAAGGGACTAATTCTGATTTAGCTGAGGTAATGAACTTCCCCTCTCCTAGTGAGAGCAGCACCATGGGGTGGTTGTGCAGGGGGGGTGGGGGCAAAGGAGAGTGGCAGCAAGAGAGAGGGAAGACGAGACGGGAGAGAGACATGGAAGGAGGACAGATAGAGCTAGAAGGGAGAGAGAAAGCTAGGAGGAGAATGAGGGGAAAAAAAATTATGCAAAACGGCTGTCTCGTATTTGCTGAGATGTATTAAATTTCCAGTGCGGGTGCCTGTGTTATATAAAATTATGTTAATGTCTTGTGGCCCGCTGCGAATGGCGGCTTGCTGGTCCTGAGCATGCGTGGCTGGCCGCTACATGGAGCGCACTCAGTGGGACTCAGCTTTTCTATTAAGGAAAACCTCTAGACACCTGATGATGAATTCTCTCTCACCAAATGTTCCCCCTTTTTTGTGTCGAAAATATGAGCGCTTTTCTAAATGACTTTGGAGAGCCTGGCGTGGCGCTTGGCGGCCTCCATTGAGCAGGGGGGAAAGGGGTATGGAGGGGGGGTCCCTCTGCAGCAGGCTAAGGGAGTCAATTAAGGCAAGCGCTGATAATTATAAGCCGGCAGAACGCAGGGGCTGGCTAATTGTACAGTGTTCCATGCCGCGAGCCCAGCCATGGGGCCTCTCCTCAACGCTCTCCTTCCCTGCTCCATTGTGCGGACCTCATACCCCATAAAGCCACAAACCTCAGTGCGACAATGCCACAGTGAGGCTACCAAAAAAAAGAAGGCGGTCATGTGCCCATAATTAACTTTTTACATTCAGGTCACTCACTCTGTTGAGACCTGAAAGAAAGTCTGGTCTATATTCACACCTCTTTTATTTATTTTTTGCTCTTTTGCGTTACTTTTACTTTACTTTCCTCATTGTTGTGTTTCTGTTGTTGTTTGTAATTTTTTTCCCCTCACTTTGCAAAGCAACTTTCATAGAGTACAAGATCCTTGGAAAGTCAGGGCATAGTCACTTGACCTTTGTTTCCTTCTAACAAGGAAAAAGCCCAGCAGTTTAGAATAGGCACGTATAAAGTAAATTAGAGCATTTCAGTGTAGAATGGTGTTTGTGTGGCTGCAGGGGGTCCGGCACTCCATGCAATCCATCTCAGCAGCCTGCACTGTTTGTCCCCAATGGACCTCCGTACCTGCCTGCAGCTGCAGCGCCTACATATCATTCGTTAACAAGTATTCGCCTCTTGCCTTTGTTGTTGTGGATTTCTCCCTTTTCTTTCTTCTTCTCTTCTGTCTCCGTGACCTGCGCACTGTTCATTTGACCGAGTTTTAACCATTGTGGGCTTTAGCTGCGAGAATTGCAGGTAGCGTGGAAACACAAAATGGCAGTGCATTCTTCAAAATATACTGCAGATCCAAATCCTGCTGAAACACCAGCTTCGTCTGGTTTTACCAGCTACTCTCCCTTTGGCAGACTGCAGAGTGAAACATTCAATTCAACTGTTTCAAATCTAAAATAATCTGTAACCACAAAAGCTGAAAAATGGACAGTCTTCTGGCCACTTCACAAGGTGTTCCAAAATATCTGGACTTATTTGCAATACATATATACATATTCCTGGATGGAAAGCAACAGGTCTACAAGAATAATTTCCTTCCAGTTTTCTTTTATGTAGTTGTTTGTCAAGTTCTCATAAAGGTGAGTCATTACAGATAAAAACAAATCGCAGAAGACTGTACAAATACCGGCATTCATGTAGTCAGTGGCACAAAGACTCTTTTGCATAACTGGCCTCAGGTATTCTAGTAGAAAATGGTTTAATGTATTGTAGTAATCCAGAGCGAAGCTGTGTCCTTAATAATTCAGTAATGACTGTTAATTATAGCCTTTTATTATATATTGCATTTTTATTTACAGATGTAAAAATCTGAGCTTTGCTATACACACGCGTAGGGAATCGGAGCATATAGCTCAACTAAAAATGTCTGCTCGATGTGCTTATGGAGAAGAAAAAAAGTCCTTATGCTTCCGTCCCTCCTGTTTTGTGAAACCCAAAAGGTGTTCTAGTCGGCTAAACCTTTTGTAACACCCATTCAAGCGTTACGCATGTTTATCTCGACACAAAAACCTGCCAGTTTGGTGTTTCTACCTCTGGCGTGGTAGCCAAGGGAGCTGTGAAGCGGTTAATGTAGGCGCAGAGTGGCTGATCCTAGCAGGAGCCTAGCCCTGCTCTGATTAGCACCTCCAACGAGCTGCCATGCATCAGAGCTGACATTCTCTGAGAGTCATGTTCCCCCAGAATCCTTTGCTCTTGCTGTGCGAGGGCGTCACCACTACTGACATGTCACAGCCAACAATCTCACTTCACCTCTCATTCTCCCTCTGGAGGTTGGAAAGCAGCATCAGCCGCGCTCCAAAGTTGGGTCCCTGACATGGGGGGCTAAGCTTATCTTATTCTTTTCTTTTTTTTTTTACTTCTTTCTTGTAGACACAGGATATATCTTTTACACGCAGGTTTTACTACAGTACCAACACCTTTCAAGTTCTCCAGTATCTCAATTCCATTAGCTAGCACATCTCAAATGCATTACCATCACTGTTTGTGTAATACATTAGGTCTTTGATGGAGTGTGTGGAGGGGTTGGGGGGATTTTACAATGCCTGGGTTAAATCTTATACTTCAATCTCAGACATTTTGCACTTGATTTCCTCTGTCCTTCTAAAACTGTGGAGGCAGGAGATAGATATTAGTGCCGTTCCCCCCGGGCGCCAGTTCTCCAATCAGCTTCGGTCCAGGGGGAGTCCATCCCTTTGCGTTCCCACCTACAACCTCCCTACCCCCACATGCTGCATTCTCCAGGCCCTAATGGGTGTTGCAGTACTTCCGAAATGAGTTTGTTCCTTATGAGCAGTGCCTCCACCTCAAGAGAGCACACCACACAGAGGTGGAGTCAATTTGTATTCACCCATAATTCCCTGGGCCTTAATCACTCTGATTTTCCTCCCATTATCTGTTAATGGATAGTTCCCGCGGAGAGAAGAGAGAAGTAAACCCACCTACTGTTTACAGGCCTGAAGCTGTCTACTCTGCTACCATCCACAATTCCATGGTGGGTTGTATATACAGCAGTGAGTCCGCTGAAAACCGAATCTTCTTGGTTTATTAACATATAACTCCAATATGTGGCTGAATAGTAGGAGACAGATGGTGGAATAGAAACCAAACTCTTGCTAAAGGTGAAATTCCTCATAAACAAAATTGTTCCCAAAATATATTTAAAAATAAAAGCATTTCTGTTTTTATGGCTAGATTTGGCAGTTTAGAAACTCTGACCTGACCTGTTAGTTTAAATTGACCCCCGCACACACACATACATACACACACACACACACACCCATCACCCTGTGATTACTATGGTTGTTGTGCCTGTATCTTGTTTAAGACAACCACTAAATATTCCCAATTTGTTCCCCCCACTTGTTTACTCATTACTTTCGGCGCAGAAGTGCCTTGATTGATGCCGTTAATATCGTCTGCTTTGGCGACACGAGAAACACGGGCCCCTGTGAGCGTGAGCTTCAGAGAACTGTTCATTATGCCCCAGAGAGGAGCGCAGATCTAAGTATCAGATTTTTCTTGTCCAAAGTCAAATGCTAAAAGTGGTCCTGAATTCCCTTCACATTCACACTGCTCCTCGGCAGAATTGTTTAAACGGAGAAAGGGGCAGTGGTGGTGAGGGAAGCGGTGGCGTTGGAACGGAATAAGCTGAGGGAGAGTTTTTAATTAAGCAATGCCCTGCGTTATACTTAATTACACATTATTGTCAGAAAGTTAGAGCGCCTTTAGTTACATCGGTTTCAGTCACTGTCAGCTAACGGCTGTGCGTTTGTACTCTTAAGCACAATAAAACATCTATCAGATTCGCAGCCGCTGTTATCGCCGCCTTACAAAATTCAATATGCTGCAGCTGTGTCGCTGTTACATAAAGAGTTCACTAAACTATGCAAGCCAGACCTGCAAGCCCCAGCGTCCCAAACAACCTTC
>VURO01001448.1:25573-38810 GCA_015108175.1 Pelvicachromis taeniatus
TTTCGAGCTGTAAGAAATTCAAATGAAGCCCCCACATGCTAACTTTTCCAGAGCATCCAGACCTTTGAGATTAGACAGCCATCCTTAAAGCACAAGGGTCTGGGATAACAAACGGCATGTTTGAAGTGCTCCTTAGAGAATGCAGACACACACACACGTGCCAGACACACAGTTGCGTCCCCCCTTGGCGTCTCAGCGTGGACTATGGCTTAATTAAAGCACAAATGTATGGTATATGTTTTAAGTACCAGCAAGTTGTGTGTTTCCATGATGGTGAATGTAGTCTGCATGAATAAATAGCGCAACACCATGAATATTTATATTGTCAATATAATTAGCGATGTAGACTAATGGAGGCCATGTTTTGCACTTGAAGCCATGCCAGTTTTTGTGGTTGTTTATTTTCCGGCTTGTTGTCCCCACAGTAGCGCTAAATAAAGAGCATCGTTATTCTCAAAACATTATGCATCCGCTAGCTCTGGTGCCATGCGTATGACCATTGCAGTTTTACTTGTAACACCTAAATTGTTCTCTGTTGTTTTTGAGGGACTCGTAGCGCATTCATTTGATTGTGATTAACTTATTTTTTTGCCATTTGACATAGTCTGCTTTTGATTTTTATTCAGGCTAATGCACTCAGGATGGCAACAATACCTTTATTTAATTTAGCCCCATCAATAAGAAGAAGAAGAAGCAGAAACAACATTTTAAAAAGACTTAATATTGCAGTGTGTAAAATGTGTGCTAATATTTATCAATTTCTTCTCTACCCTTTGACCCCCTACCTTCTCATGTATGTGAGCAGTGTTTGTCCAGGCCAATAAGCTCCAGCAGCACATCTTCTCTGCCCACGGACAGGAGGATAAGATCTATGACTGCTCACAGTGCCCGCAGAAGTTCTTCTTCCAGACAGAGTTACAGGTGAGCCTTGGGCCGGGGGGAGCTGAAGGGGCCTCTAGCAGAAACTGTGACTGCTAATCACACATGACAGCTTAACAAACACTAAACACCGCTCACAGCACTCTGGTTATCCCCCTCCATCCCGGCTGGGATGAGAGACTCAGAAGGAATTATTTCAGTCCGTTTCCAAAACTCATTTGTGATGTGCAGATATGATTTGATTTGCTTATTAGACCAGCAGAGCACTAAAATATCTGGAATTAGAGGATTAGTGGAATGTTCGTTTTTGAAGAGGTAATTACATACGGTGCAGAGGCAAAAACACAGTTGAGTCAATATGCCTGCATCTCCCCTTCTAATCACAGAGGAGGCCTCGTGGCTAAATATGAGCTTTGTCCTCTGGGAGACCGTATCTGCCCTTCAACAAAGTTAGTAGTTGGACTTATGAACTCGCAATGTTAGAGAGATAATCCATTTTCTAGCAATCTTTTTCCATGGTCCTTGGAGAACCTGAAAAAATGAAACAAACCTTATTATATTATTTCACTGTGGTGGTGCTTTCAAGCAGCTCTGTTTCGTTTGGGGGATTCTTTATCATACACATGGCACACTTCTCATATCCACATTTTTTTTCTCTTACCTTTTTGAAACTAAATCATTAAAATATGAGTGGTCTTAAAAGAACACTGTGTTCAGCGTAATCACTTAAAGTATTTTAATTCACCTAAAAGTGCTAAAAGAAACCAGTAGCCCTGACCATATCTTCTATGTGCATCTATTTGAAACTTGGATTAGCTGCACCATGTATTACCCAGGTAGCTGGTGGAAATATCCAGGGCTCGGCTGGCAATTGATCGGCAATGATTTTCATATTGAGATTCAGGTTGTAAACGCACAGGTGTGTGTCTGCCAGGAGGAAGGTGAATGCGATCATTATCTGCTGGTCATTTGAGCATACAATCATGAATAAAACAAGTCCTGATCCACTGACATGCAACTCCACTGCAGAGAAGATTATTTAACAAGGCTCGCACTCCACCAAATTGCCAATGTGGAAGCCTTTCATTCACTTCAAGCTCTGCTATTTATCACATTTTCATCTCTCATTGGTACAAATGTTCTGTATATAGCGAGGGTTGTAGCAGGTACCTGTAAACAATCTCAAATAACCTGGGGATGTTTTCCTACCTTTTTTTTTTTTTTTTGTCTGACATTTTTTGGAATGAAGTGATCTCCACCTCCCGGAGGTGATGTTTCATGCATGATTATATTGTTTTACTCTGTGTGAAGAGACAAGAGCAGAACATGAAAGACCTATGGCACTCTCTTGTGAAACAGGGGGTTATGAAAGAAGAGCAGGAACGAGCTTAGGGGATAAGACGATCATTATGCTCAACATGTGCCATGTTCTTAAGGCAGTCCCGTGTGTCTGCATGTCTCAAGCATATATGTAGCACATATGGATACAAATGTGTGCGTTGCTTTCTTACACAGAAGCAGCGACTTTTTTTGTATACATGCCATGGCCAGCTCATGTCTTCAAGCAACTTTTTCACATTTTTATATTAGTATGCTAAAAATCGATTCGGTAAATGTTGGATTTGCGGCATCGCCCAGTTAAAACCTTACAAAGAGTGCAGGTTGGAGGCTTGTTTTTTAGTTGCTGTTTGTTTGCGGTTGCCATTTCCCATGCATCACACTTCAAAATGTCTCACTGACATAGGGCAGTCGTTTGTCAGTCTGTCAGAAGTGGAGCTGTCTTCCAGCAGCGAGCGCGCTCTCTCTTCGCCGGGTCTTGAGTTTGGAGTTTCTCCCTATTTCTCCCTGACACTCTGGCCCACTCACCGGCTGCCTGGGCTCCTCATCTCTCACAGTAGTCGGAGGGGTCAAAGGGCCGGTGCAAGCTGGGAGAAGGAGCGGTGAGAGGGAGAGCTGCCACGGCAGGTAAAGGGAAGCAGGAAAGATATTTTATTAATTTGCTGCTGAGATCCTGAAACAGACCAAAGGCTGTGACAGGTATCCAGCGCACCGCTCCACATCATCCCCCCACCACCTCCCCCTGTGAACTCTACCCTGCAAGGGGCTAGCCAATTTTCGCCAGCCTGTCGAGATGGATGATGGGAGAGCATCCGTCTAATCAGCCCTCCTAGGACCCCCCGCCCAGCCACCCCCCTCAGACCGACCAGATTGACTGACTCCTGGGCCTGTGTGCCCCAGAATCCATATTCCAATGGAGAATAATCTCTCTTTCTCTTCTTCTCGTTCCCTCCATTTCTCCATTTCTCGCTTAAAAATAAGCTGTGAGACGCATAGACCATCCTTCCCTTCGAAGATCTCCGGAGGACTCCCCTCTACCATCACAAACTCACACAGCCTCCACCCTGCGCATCCCTTTCCCTCAAATATGGAGCAGTCTAGATATTTCATGAAGTGCTGATAGGGAGGGCAAGGAGGCTGGCTGTGCACTGCTCTCTCTGACCCTCAACTTCTGCCCACCCCTTGAGCAACAAACAGACATAGCTTCACTACAGAATACACTCCCACCAAAATAAGATCCACTGTCTTCCCATTGCTGCCATCCCCTTTTGAGAAAAAGATATGTCCCTGGGTTCTAATAAAGGCCATATTCCAATGTGAAACTTGATAATGAACTTCCTATCCCCTTCATGTTGCCGTCGGATACTGTAGCTTTTCACATTGCAGAAAGAACAGAGCCACTGACAATGCTGCTAGGCTGGATTAATTAGCCAGATTCATTAACTGATGGATGCGCAGTATTAGCCACAGCTTAAATCTGACATTTCTCCGAGTGCAGTTCGTTTGTGAAGAAACGCACAAGTTCAGCTCTCGTACCACAATATACTGGAGGGCTGCAATCATAGGATTCTCTCCCAATGATCTCAATTTCTCCAAAGACAAGACAATGAGGCTGAAGTTACACAACAGTCAAGATGACATTTCTGCATGAGACTCCCTTGTTCCTTTTAAGCTGGGGTTGTCTCAGCTCCTTCCATCCTCCGGTTTCATTATCATTCCTTGGAAGTGACATGAGATTTTAAGTCGTGTGTTAAGTCTCGCCGTGATCGACGGAGGAGTGGAAGGACTGGGATGCTGCATGACTTCTCCCTTTCTCCTCAGACGCCCGCAGGACACATACCTTAATTGGAGTGTCTTTTAAAAGGATTCCTTCAAAGACAATTCAAAGCTCCCTGGCCTTAATGAGTGCTGAAAGTGACAAGAGCACATCTGCATCATGTTCTACTTCCCCACACAAATGAGATTCTCCTCTCCCCGTGTGATACCCATTATTGCCAAGCTGTGTCCAATTCTGCTGTTTTAATTAAGCATATTTATAGGCTTCGCGGTCACCAGGTCATTGTAAACAGCTATGTATGTCATAACATGTGTCCAGGATAGAAAATCGGGAGAAAAAGGGGACTGATGGACACCGGGTGAGAAGAAGGGGGTAGCTGTATTAGATGGAAATAATTGTTGCCAAAGAAATCAGCGCAGTGTATGCTTTTGCATTACAATGCAGCAAATGTCTGGAGTTGATTCGCCGAGTGATGGATGTTTAAAAACAAAAAACTAAAACAATATTTTTGGTTTTTATTTCCCCCCTTCCTTTTCATGAAGCATTCTTCAGTCTGAAGCACAGAGACCCAATTCCCCAGAAGTTATTCTGTCTTTCTTTTTTTTTTTACCTCATGAATTTTAAAATATGCCCCGAAAAAATGCCCTAACTGCCCCGAGTCCCAAACGTGCAGCAAAAAAAATAAAGCAACGCTTCATGTGTTTGTCCCTAAGTGGTGCTCAAACACCAAATTTTCTCTGAATATCTTGATCTGCCAAGTGTGACAGCTCTTCACGCTTTTGGAAGTTGCATATATATTTATATATATTTCCTTTCATATGACAACTTGTTTTCTTCTTCATCACCCCAGGTGCTCCGCATCCTGTCACCATTTCAAAAAAAGTTGCACTACAAAATAAAAGAACAAGGAATTAGGAAGAAAGTAACGGTGGCTTTTGTGTGGTGCCATCATTAATATTTTATCTTATTTGTAATTACACTGTACACACAC
Organism: Pelvicachromis taeniatus; assembly: GCA_015108175.1. Classification (NCBI taxonomy): domain Eukaryota; kingdom Metazoa; phylum Chordata; class Actinopteri; order Cichliformes; family Cichlidae; genus Pelvicachromis; species Pelvicachromis taeniatus. The sequence goes on from VURO01001448.1 coordinate 30,559, forward strand.
ACGGCTCCGCACTGTAAACGGGGACATAAACACTCTTAGACGACTCGTGATGAATCACTGGTGTTCTAGTTTTGTAGGTGGATCAGAATTAGACAGCATGACAGACCTAATGATCCTAGGAGGATATCCTTTTTCTTGGTGCAAGAGTATGTTTGTGTGTATACATCTGCGTGCGTGCTGTATGTATTTGTCTTTGTCTCCATCTCTCCCAGGGTCTGATATGTGCATGCAAACACAACGTCTGGAGGGAGACATGACAAAAACTCCCAGAAGCCTTTGAGCCACTCTTTTTTTTTATTTTCCCTTTTTCCTCTGTTGCACCACTGGGGAAAGTTAAATCCAAACAAAAGAGGAGACGCTTGGTGTACTGTGCTAGAATCCATCACCGGATCTCTCCCTCAAACATGTCTCCTTTACTTTTCTTAGTTGACTTTTTCCAGCAACTTTGATAAAATACCATTTCAAACGCTTCCCAGGAAACTCACTACAGGTTTAATTTACTCTCCGTGGTGATCTGATTTTTCAAGTGTCTGTTATGCTGTTGATGTTAACAAAATGCAACAGAGGCCAAAATAAACAGCATTAGAACAATTATTCCCCCCTCGAATTTCAAATTCGCACATCATAACAGCCAAGTAATTTGACTCTTCAGCTCTGGAAAAGCATGCTGAATGGCATCAATTGTGGGTCAATTAAAAGTTTATTTTGTGATTCGCTTCTCTATTTTGGCGAGGAAAACAGGAGAGTGCAGCTTGACTGTCGCCTTCGTGCGAAAGCGTGGAAGTGAAAGAGAAAATATAGTCCTCAAATAAATCGCTGCATTTGTGAAGTGGCATATCTACTGTAGCGGCGCTGAAGAGGTGGGGGGGGGGGGGGGGGGCGGGGGAGGGGGGGGGGGGGGGGGGGGGGGGGGGCACTCTGTAGTATCCCTAGTCAAAGTCTGTCCCTGACTGAAGTGGTTAAATGTGAAAGTAATTGTGTTTTGTTTCTGGGACTGACATGTGGAACCCCATGGACCCCATCTCCCTCCTAGTGACAGGCAGAGATCCTCCCCCCTCGCTCTGTCTAATTAGAGGATGTAGCCCAGGGCTCATGTCCCAGGAAGACCCATCCCCCTCCCAAGATGGCTCCCCTAAGAAAGCCCTTAATTGGGTTCTTTAGTCATAGTCTTCATTTTGGCTGGAAAGGCATCTGTGTGTTGCTATCACCTCAGAATACAGTTTGTATCGCTCTCTTGTGTTTTTTTTTTCGTTCTCTCTTTTTCCTGCCTCTTGCTGGCCCTCTTTCTATTGCTTTTCCTCTCTCCCCTCTCCCTGTCTCCCACTCTCTCCTCACTTAATGAGGCCCCATAATAACACAGCAGTTGTGCAGTTGTTTTGCTACCTCAGTCAAACAGCGGGATCACTGCATAGTGTGTTTCTAGTACCATTCACTTGTCTACTTAGACAGGGTAATGAGTATCATTTGGAGCTACAAAGCACCAGCTCACAAAAAAGGGTGGTCAGTCATCTCCAGTTACACCTCAGAAGTATTTGGTTGGGGTAGTTAGACATCTAATCAAAGCTTTTTTTGAACATTATGGATTTTTTATATATTTTTACAACTGTTCAGTGTGGAAATGACTCACGTGGAAGACATTGAAATCCATTGCTGTTGTCAACTCCACCCTAGCGTTTTGCTGTTACTGTATGACTATGACTCCCCGGGCACCTCACTTCAAACAAGGCAGTCTGTTACCAAGGAGACCAGGCTGGTTGTGGCATAACAGTGTTTGGGGTCAACCCTCCCTACGGCCTGATAAGTGATGACTGTGGAGAATGCCAACCGCTGTATTATTTATTTATTTGATTGTGTTCTTCATTGGCTAAACTAGCCAGCAGTAAGCCTGGCCTCAGGTCAAAGCAGGAAGGGATTACTCCCTCAGTGGACTGGTCAACAGTAGAGAATGCACAAAGGGAGGACTGAGTCAATACTGGGCCGAGTTCAGCACACCATTAAAGATCAAGAAGGAATGCAACGCTCCTGTCTATCCCCACGGTAGTTTTGAACAGCGAGAAAACATTTTACGCTGCAGCAAAGCGTGAATTGCAACCGCAAAAATCACCCGAGAAACAGAGCGGCCATTACTGATGGAAGGCCGCTGTACATCTTTCAGTCGTTACACAAACATAAATGAGCCTAAATAACCAAATGATTAAATTCCTTCAAGTCAGTCTACAATGTGGAGGCTGCAGAAACGAATGCAGGTTCTTTGTTTTAGTATCGTTTGGTGACATTCTCTCTTATGCCTTAATTAAATTCCTGAGTGATGACTACGGGTATGCGTAGGTCTCAGTGGTTTTGTGCGCCCTCCCTGTGCTCCAGATGCGGCTATGCAGACTTACTGCATGCCATGGATGTGATGTAAAGGCAGAGAGTTTCATTCAGAGCTTCGATTTGGGGTGGGGGTGGGGGGGGGGGTAGTTTTGACTATCTTTTTAAATATTTCATCATAGATACATAAAATAAGGTACTTGGGCTGCAGGTGTTAAATGGATGTGCTGAACGCTTGCAATAAACAGTTTCTTTAATCTGATCTTTAGTCTCCACTGTAAGTAACATTATGGATTGCTGCCAGACCAGCATCTCCAATCATGTAAAAAAAAAAAAAACAAATGTTCAAACTCCAAAATGTAAATTTTTTTTTTTTCTTTTTATTAGAGCTTTCTTTCTCATTACTAAAAATCACAAGTCAGTAACATTGTCATAGTGTTTTCTAGCTGCATTTCTTCTTACCTTTGTATGGATTACTAATATAGTAATTATGCTGCTATATTAATATGATTTTATTATAAACTTCTTAAGATTGTAGCTTATTAGCAGCAGTTAAGCAGTTTAATTACAGGTCAGTTACATTTTCAGTGCTTGTTTTTTTGAGGGTGGCATAATGCGACAGATTCTGGTCTATTCACTCGTCAGTGCTGCACAATGCTTTATTTGTTTGAGGAGCCTTAAATAGGCCATAGCTTATAAAGTCATTATTGTTCGCTCAGCTCTCTAACCACTCAATAAAGCCCGGGTTTAATGTTACATGCCGGATAACACCAGGTAGAAGAGCAGATACAATGTACTTAACATGTGCTCAGCAGGTATTAACATTATGCTAATCAAACATTGTTAGCTTTGTGATTAAGCTTTACATCCTCTCTCTGTGATGTTGGGCAATCTGAAGATTGTCTTTAATACGGCAAGATCAGATGAAAGGGAGAACGTGTCTGCTAGTCCACTGGCCTTCCTCTGCAGAGCTGATGTAAGAGATGCACCTCTGTTGCCTCACTGGAGACCGGGTGCTATCGATGGAGACCAGAGCAATGGGGAACGACATAAAGAATGATTAGTTAATAAATCAGCTCCCTAGCCTGCTTGCTCTTTCCCGGTCTCCGCTCTTCCCCAATCTTTCCCCTTTTTTTTCACCTCGCTCTCGCCTTCTTTGCAGCCACGTTAAATTCCTAAGACATGTTGCACCTGTTTGCATGGGTACACAAGACCCCTGCCGGGTGTTCTCCCTTCTCTTCCACTACCCCTGAGGGCGTTGCAGTAGGGTGATGTAATAAGATGAAAGTGGTGGTTTAACGGTGGCGGGGAGTCGGTGAGAGAACGGGAGAAGAGGAAGAGGCTCGCTCCGAGCCAGTGCAGCCAGTGCTCATAAGGGAGAAGCGGGTGCGCATTATTGATCAGTGCAAAATTTAATTTAGTGGAGAATTGACTGCTATGGTTTACCTGAACACTGCTGGTAACTGGGCCCTGCAGCAGGCCTGTGTGGCCAGCAGGTGGTTGAAAGGATCGAGGAGGAGATTAAGGGTTGGATATAAGGGAAGGAAATGGATGATAAGGGGAATGGCAGAGTTTCAGGGGGAATAGGATGGCATTGAAGGAGGGAGTTAAGATGAGAGCTAAAAGGCTTAATGGAGGGCATCTAATCCTAAATTGCAGTGATTCTAGTGTGACACCATTAGTGACATCCTCCTTCCTAGGGCAGTGGACATTTCGGTCATTTTGATGTGAATAATGTGATTTTATATATAACGTGACATTTGTTGAAGTGCACCGTGGGTATTTTACTTATCCAACACTTGCGCCGAGGCACTCGAAGAACTTGACAAGGATGAAGACGGGAAAGTGAATTTTCACCCTCCCTCCCTTTTACCACCTTCCGCACTCGTACACAGAACAGTTTATAGCTACTCTGCAGAGTTCAGTATCCACAGAGATAAAGGTATCAGTTTCATTTTCTTTTAATGTTTTTTTTATTCCTCCCTCCCTCTTTTCCTCTATTTCCCTTTAGTCTGCATGGCTGCCACAGCCACTGAAGTCGTTTAACACCGTCCTTGAGAAAGCCCTCAGTGAGAAAACTCCTGGCATGTTTAAGGAAAAGGTAGAATGCAGTGTGTGTCAGACAGAGCTGGGACATGCAGAGGGGGGAGCCATTCCCCAGAGGGGTTATTTTCCCCTCTAATAGCTGTTACGAGCCCTACATTATATCCAAGGAGCTACATTCCTTTGGGGTCCACACACACACACACACACACACACACACACACACACACACACACACACACACACACACACACACACACACACACACACCGGCACACTCACACAAAGGCATGCACACTCAGTTGAGCACAAATTTTCTCTCTGTGTTTCTCTCTCTTACACACACACACACACACACACTCAGTTCTAGCCGCTTTGCTCTCCCCGTGTCAATATCCTGCCATTTGAAGTCACGTACTGCAGGGGCTTCTGGGAGTCGCTGAGGAGCCAGGCTGACGGGTAATGGGCCGCATTCATTAATAAGGTTGCCGTGCTCCTGTCCCTCCTCAGCAACGCCAAGGATGTCTTCACCGGGGGGTAGGGGGTTGGTGGAGTGTGAGGAGGGGGAGGAGGTGAGGTGAGGAGAAAGAGAGAGAGAGCATCCCATGGGGAGTCTCCTCCCAGACTCACTTAAAGGAGCTTTATTTCAGCAAGAGAGGAAAGATGGTAGCAGAGGAGCTGTCCGAAGCCGCCTCTCTTTAAAAAAGGGAGCGCAGGGCCCAGGTGAGCTACACTAACCCGTACAGGGGTCACAATCCTGTTCCCCGTCAAACAGCTTATTACCCCACCTGTCGGGAAGTAATCGTCCTAGCTGAAAGGAAAGCTGTTGAGGCGTTTAAATGCTTTATATGGAGGCAGCCGAAAGGGTAAAGAGGGAAGGAATGAATGCAAGGGGGCTAATAGTCGTTCCCTACTGCTGCCCGAGGGATTCTGCACCACTGAAGGTGACTGCTTTGGTAAACCTTCAGACTGACGTTGTGTTAATCACTTTCAGTTGTATTTGAAAGGCTAGTTAAGCAGTAAAAGTAGTATAATTTCGCATACTTTGATTACTCATTTCCGTGCCTAAATGTATGTGTGTGCAGATGTGTGTATTTGTGCGTGCATGCGTAGTGATGTCTCTGTGACAGGTGTGTCTAGTCCATGCCAGTTTAGAGAGTCCAAGGCTGTGTTTTAAACAGAGCACAGCAAGTGGGGCATGTAGTTTGCATTAAAGGGATTAGCAGTCACTTCAAAAGATGACCTGGATTCAGCCCACCAGGGACACCAGTTACACACCCCCTGGTCCACACTCCCTTTAAAGAACCTGGCACAGCTGCCCCACTACAACCACTCTCGACGGTCTGTGTGTGTGCTTGCATAATTTTGGAAGATACAGCACAACAGTGCGATATTGTCAGCTTGTTATCCTGTCATAGTGAATTGTGCACAGTTAGAGACTTACAGAAGTGTGGAGGATCAAATCTTCTGAGGACTTATCTGCGTGTGAAGTATTCCTTTTTTTGGTACGTTTACAGCATGTTATTCCATCGGGTCTGTCACTGAGTTGTTATAGATTCGCTTTTGATTGGATAGGCGGGGTGCGATGTTATCGGTCAGTGGTCTTGTGTCTTTGTGATAGGCTGAGATTTAACTGTGGTATGGGCCCAAAGCTGACTGCTATCGATTTGACTCCTTTGCAAGTTTAATTAGATGGGAATGACGATGATATTCAAATATTGAGACGACCACATGACAGTGCTCATGTGTGGATCATCGAATATGAAAAGAACTGTAAGCTTTGAGAACATCTACAGCCATATAAGGAGGTTTTGTTATGTCTTTTTAATGAAGGGGAAGGATTTTTTTTTTATCATTTCTGTTTTTGTGGTGTATGCGATCATAATGTTTTCCCTCTTTCTTTTTGTGTCCTTGCAGAACCACACGTTGACTCAGCACAGCAGCTAACATGGCAAAGCTCAGCGCCGTGGCCGAGAACAAGGATCACATGACGCACAGAATTATGCCCGACCGCCAATTACCGTCAGTGCAGTTTCCCACTGACTGTCTTGCACTGAAATTTTCAGTTACACCACAAGAAACGATGCCAGAGCAAGAAAAAAGAAAAGCAAAGCAAAGAAAATAAAAGAAGGAGGGGGGGAAAGAACAAAAAAGAAACCTCTCAGTAGGCCTACTTTACTAACCATTATTTCAGAAATAAAGAAAAAGCCAACTTGTTTGTACATAGACTTCTTCATGTGTTGCTTAACTACAGCTATATTGCAATCTTATACAGTATTTGCCGATGTACAGTTCAAAATGTTTGTCCAAAAAAAAAAAATGAGAGAGACGGGGGAGGGAGGAAAAGAAAAAAAAGATTCATTGCATTGTCAGTCAGACCAGATGGGACTGAAGGAGAAACAGGGTGCCACTGAGAGCATAGGAAACTGTAGGAACTGGTGAGTGTTGTCAGGAAGACTCTTTTCATCAGTGCCACTCCTACTGCGCAGTACGTCACTCTGTATCCTGACATGGTCAATCATTATTGGGTGAAAAAAAAAAAAGCTTGATTCACCAGCATAGGCTGAAACCTTATCTGTGTGTTCGTCCTAATATGGCTGCCAGAGGACCAGCTGTGAACTGTGGTGCGACTAATCTGCACTGCCTTCGCTGGAGTTCAGACGTGAGGTGAAAAAGGGGAGAGAAAAAAAATCATCCCAGAGAAGAGAAAAAAACAGGACAGAGGACAAGATGCTGATATATGCAAACGCAGTGACACAGATTTGGAAAAGGCTAGTTCCTTCTGTTGGCTCATGAACAGAGGCGTGAAACTCCCATGTGGCTCTCAGAGCGTGGGGAAATCTCCAGCCCACTGATTCAACCTGTACATTTCTGTTATTAATGTTTACTGCTCGTTGAAGCCTGGAGATTACTGGAATATTATTTTTTTTTGTTTATGTTTTGTTATCTCTACTTGTTCTCTCTTTTTTTTCACAATGGGGGAAGTAAATCCAGTTGAATTTGGGATCATGAACACTGAACACAATTTCGGTCCGTCTCGGGGATTTACCGTGGTTGCAAAACTCCATCCCTGGCTCTCCTGGAGAGTGCCCAAGTACTTTTCTTGTTGTTGTGTTTTTGTTTTTCTTTAACTTTTTTTTGCAGTGTCCCATTGCTCTCTGCTCAAGCTGGAAGCCACTGTGGCATCATACACAACTTTAATCCATTCTGTTATGTAAATGTTTTGCATTCATTGAACCTGAGATGCACTTTTGTATGAAACTTTAATGTTTTGACATTTTGATTGAGAATTGTTCGTACGCAGTTTACAGGAAATCACCATCTCCTGCGGCAAAAAGACAGTTATCTCCGATGTTATTAAAATGTATTGTACAAATATGGAGTTCTGTATTTGGCAGACCTCATTTTTTTGTGTTGCACATGTGATGGAAATATTAAAAACTGTATGAGGAAATGGACTCCATGTCCCTCCATCTTAACAGTCCGTGTATGTGTGTGTGTGTGTGTGTGTGTGTGTGTGTGTGTGTGTGTGTGTGTGTGTGTGTGTGTGTGTGTGTGTGTGAGTGTGTGTGTGGGTGTGTGTGTGTGTGTGTGTGTGTGTGTGTGTGTGTGTGTGTGGGTGTGTGGGTGTCTGGGGGTGTGTGTGTGTGTCTGTGTGTGTGTGTGTGTGTCTGTCTGTGTGTGTGTGTGCGTCTGTGTGTGTGTGTGCGTCTGTGTGTGTGTGTGCGTCTGTGTGTGTGTGTGTGTGTGTGTGTGTGTGTGTGTGTGTGTGTGTGTGTGTGTGTGTGTGTGTGTGTGTGTCTGTGTGTGTGTGTGTCTGTCTGTGTGTGTGTGTGTCTGTGTGTGTGTGTGTCTGTCTGTGTGTGTGTGTGTCTGTCTGTGTGTGTGTGTGCGTC
>VURO01001448.1:43051-54905 GCA_015108175.1 Pelvicachromis taeniatus
AAGCAGTGAGTAATGCATTCAACGGTATTTTTGCTCCTTCCAGGAACATTTGATGTAGATACCAGGAACATTCACTGATGATTTACAGGTTTACCAAAAAACCTTGATGCCTCTTACTTAAACCGCCCATGCATTCATCTGTTAGACAACCTAAAGATCTGGAGTGAACTAGATTCTTTCAGCAGCGGAGGCCAGCGACTGGTGCTTGAAGGCCTGGGTGCCAGCTGATGGAAGCCGCTAATTAAGAGGGCTGGAGAGCCAGTGGGGCGCCTTATGAAACAGGGGCACCTGGGTTTCACATGAGGGGGGCGGGTATCCATCACTACTCATCTGTGTTGCACAGCAAACACGATAGTCGGCTCCAACATCGTGCCACGTAGCACGCTTTCACTCAAGCCTAATGTCAAAATACAGCTCTCGCAACGACCTCCTCTGCCCTCTCGCAGCTTGTTTGCCATCACAGAGGGAGGTGTTATTGCATAGCATGATGAAATTGCACGTGTCGAGATGCATTTCATTCCAGCCAAATGGACTTAAATGCAGATGCAAAAAGAAACAGCCGTGTATAGACACATAATAGAAAATGAAGCGTGCACACACTCAAACATCTATACTCCCACATGCATAACTTAATGCCCCTCTCCTTTCCATTGTTCAGTGAGTCTTCTTAGCTGCAGGGTCAAAATGTCTCCAAGTAATCTAACTAGCTCCGACTTATGGGACAATATAGGGTTTGCCATGAGTTCTGTCATTACAGTTTCACGCACCAGAGGCAGATACAGCTCTAGACCACCAATGAACCTGCCATATTGCTATCCAACCTGACCCCGCAGTTGCAGTAAACCTAAGTGAACCACAGTTTCAAAAGTCGACAGCAATAACCACTGCAGAATTGCTTTTAATCAACGTCTGAAATGAGGGTGACTTGAAGCGTCGCCCCATGCTGATTAAATGTAATTGTTTAATTGCCAAGTGCTGGGAACCCATCCTAAGAGGATTCCAATGGAATTATTTAATCTCTAGTCAGGAAGTACACTGCAGGAAAAAGCTGAGGGAAAACGAAAGAAGGGAAAAAAAAACCCAAGCAGAATTAGCCTTTTTATATGTGTATTTTTGATTACATCATGAAATATTAACTGGGGTTTACATTTAGGTAACTCAAAAGGTGAACAGAATGTGATGGAGGACCACGATGCATTAATTATTGTGTTTGCAGTTTTTGACTTGTCACGATAAAGTGGTCTGATGCTGTCTACATGTTCACTTTTATGTTCCAGCTTTACTCTGAAAATAAGAAAAACTGTAAAATAATGGCCACGTTGTAAAGAGTGCCTGTACCTTTTGCCACATATTACCGTCGCTTCATACCACATCTGCCACCTTTCACAGTCTCTTTGGTATTATCCAGTTTGAAAACAAGAGATTCCAGCATTAAATCACTCCAACAAAGTGCTGCAGGAGGAGCTCTAAGAGTTTACTATTCGAAGACCCTCATGGGGAAGTTAAAAAGCCCCCCCCCCCTCTGATCACCTACTGATCTCTGCTAATGGGGCTCTATAAACTTAAGGGGTACAGGTGTGCTCCATTTGAGGTCACAACACGTTGCTTGGGGTCACAAACAGCCGCCATTAACACACAACACAGACATGGTGGGATTAAGAGCCACATGAACACACATTTCTATGTGTTCGTAATTATTATCTCTCATCTGTATTTCCCATGGCGCTACCTCTCCTAGACCAATTTAAGCTGGCATGATCCCCAATTGGTTTGGCACACAAGCCATGACATTTCAATCTATCAACAAAATCAATAGCAGTACTCCTCTTAATATAACTGTACACTGTGCAAGTGCTCCACAGTAAAAACCGTTCTTGCTGTCGCATTCAAATAAACAGAGAGTAAAGCCAGCCTTGCCATTCTGCTGATAAATGCAGTTCTGCCCTCCCGAGGGAAATGTGCCTGCATCCCTCTGGTCAGAAGTGTGCTCCTGCCCCCCCCCCAACACGCCACGGGCAGAGAGAGAGTGGGGTGGTTTGGGGTGGGGGTTGTGGGGGAGTAGGCAGAGGCCACTTCCCTGCAGCTGTGCCCTTATTCCCAGCACCTGACCAGGGGCCCAGATGTGCACACAGGCAACAGCAACAATTTGAGAAATGTAAGTCCCCTGTGGGACCCAGGCACCTGCAAATGTAACCTCACTATCTAACATGATGGCGTAATTACAGGTCTAACAAGTCTACATCTGGAAAGGACTCATTTAATCTATCAAATCAAACGTTACCAGACTGGGGAACAATACAAAAATGGAATCGCACTCTCAGCATTTCATCTGCACATCAAACAAATTCCACTCTGCATTTGGCGCTGACCCAATTAGCCATCAGGTAGACAGCAACTACAGGGCACACGACGGTCATTTACAACACAACGCAGAGAGACACTTTTATTTATTTCACTTCACATCTGCATAAAGATCATGAGCCAGTTAAAGACGCGTGCTTTTATTTTTGCATCCATCCTTTAAAAAAAGCAAAAAGAAAAAAGCTGATGTTTAATACAGCACCATTCCTATGAGCCAAGAAGATCACATACGAGCCGCCACTAATAGTAACTATTACAGCTGCACAAATGTATAGCATTTATAGCATCGATAGCATTACATCACTTGGTGACTATATTTAACATTGGCCAGAGCACAGGACATACTGCTACTGATTAGGGTTTTTAAAAATTTAAAGTTACTATATGCAGTTTACAGTAAACTGACTGGCTGACTTCACTTCATAAAGCGTTGCACTCAAAGGAAACTGTAAAGGTTAATGGTGACATCTAGTGGCACATGTAGATATATACACCTGGTAATCATAGTAAAATTGGGGTTTTGGCATTGTTTGTAAACACGTACTCTTTCCTTTCCTATAGGAAGCCAAATTCTTTCTGAAAAACAAATACTCGATGACTAGTGGTGAAAAATATGCTACATGCTGACCAAAAACTGGTACTAATACATTTTTAGATGAATTTGTATTTCTAATGCACTCAGGAGTGTGGAGAACTATAACCCATCACTAATATATAACATTCTGCCTTAAATATAGGCTTTAAAAGCATGTCTCATTTTTACAGTACTGCACACTTGAACCTAATGGCACTTTGCATTTTCCTCACTGTGCTTCTGGCGTTACAGCAGTAGTAAACGTTCTGACAGTAGAGGGTGATAGTGATCTGTTTATTTAAGCTGAGGCCACAGTGGAGGAAACCCTTTAAATATATTTATTCTCACACAAAATAATGAAAAAAAATGTTGTTAGCCTATACTAGCAATCTATCTTACCTGTCACTTAACTAAAAAGGCAATAAATGTGCTGTTTTGCCAATAAAATGTATTTCTTGATACTATTTCACTGACATATAAGCTTGCAGATGATATTATAATGTTTGGGGGGGTTGCATTATATTTGTGTATGTGTTTCATCCCCTTTTGATGTTTTTCCTTCCTCATATCCAACAACTGACATACAACTGCTAATAATTTTCAGTTAAGGATATTTTTATGCCTCCGCATCTTTTAGCTGAACACAAAAAAACTGATTGCTAAATTCTGATATGTTTTGTAGTAAAAATCTTGAACTTCTTAATGTTGAAAAACACTACTGAAAACTACGAGTTACTTCCTACATAACAAACAATGGTGCACAGATTGGTTTCAATGGTTTATAAACACATCCATCAACAGTTCGGGCACATTGTTCACCGCCGTCCATCCACAGGCATCAGTTTGTCACTGGCCAGTGCGTAGGACAGATGATGGGGGAGTAGTGTGCCGCTTTGGGCAGAGAATCTTGCTAAAGGCCCTGCGGAAGCTACTGTGGCACAGCGGGTAGAGGAATGGGTTAATAGCAGAGTTGAGCCACAGGAGCCAGAAGGTGACCTCGTACCAGTGATGTTGGATGCATCGCCCTCTGCAGGCAGCGCGGATGATCATCAGTAGGGTGTACGGTGCCCAGCAGATGGCAAACACACATACTATGATGGCCAGAGACTTAGCAATTTTCTTATCCCTGGATAGACGGCTAGGATGGGCGGCCCTGCTGTTTGAGGCATCTAGCTTACTCAAACCAGGAGACGACGTCTGGGAGTTGATAGAGCCTCTTACAGCCAGTTTTATCCCAAACCCCCAAATGTGGGACAGGGGGATACTTTCCCCCTGGGCAGATGCAGGTTCACTTGCTTGAAGGTGAAGCTGAGCCTCCCTGCTGTGCCGCCTCCTCCTGCGTATACTGAGGTAAATGCTGAGGTTGAAGAAAGCCACAGAGATGAAAGGAGAAAAAAACTCCAGCATAGAGGCACTCAGCAGGAAGTACCAGGAGTAATAGAACTCTGCGAAGCACTCATCCTTTGGCACGCGGCTTCTGCCCACCACCAGCTCCCAGAATATGATAGCAGGGCCATACAGGACAAAGGCTAGCACCCAGACTGCAGTCATCTTGATTATGGCTTGATGAGTCATGCTCTGTCTGGCACGGTAGCTTACCTGCAGTAAATACATACATAAATCAGAAAATATACTAATACTAATCCTGTCAGCGTAAAGACACTCAATTAGTCAGTTATTGTAGACATATTTGCAAATGGTTGTTTAGCTACTGCAGCAATACTGGAGGATGAGGCTTTCAGAAGAATGACTCAATATAAAAAGGTCATAACTTCACATTCACAATATTCTTGACAATCAAAACTGGACTGAAAAATGTATATAATATTTAAAAAGAAGAAGAAATGTCCGTCACTATTTTATTATTAACCTTTCACCAAAAAAGAGCCGATTTTAACTGAAGGTCTGTCTGAAGGTTTGTCAAGATTAGATTAAAAACTACCAAAACTACAATGTGGTGGAGAGGTGTAGAATGGCCGTAGGAAGAAAACTTTGAAATTTGGTACAGATCCAGATCATTTTCACTGGCTTGGCACAGGATAAGCCCTTTGAGCGCCCTTCTAAACTGAGCTGCTTTAGTCATGCATGAATAAGTGCGCAGCGTTTATGAATATCTGGTCAGAGTGGGGTTTAATGTAACTATTTTACATACTGCAATGCTAATAATATTTAGTAATGTGGTTTTTTAAGTACCAAGTAGTATTTGTTTTTCTCAATAACGTGAAAGAGTAAAGCAAAAAAATACATTTTCCCATAAGTTGTGTAGAGTGTAAGTACTCAAAAAAATGTATACGTACTAGAAAAAGAAGGAATTACAGTAATGGTGTAAATGTATTTAGTTTTTTTAAAGACTATTTTACAAATCACTGTCTTCCTTCAGCTAAAGATAGGAAGTAATTATGGAAACCAGTCTTCAATAAAGTGACACTAGGTAGGTCACCATGTCTGTAAGATTAGAGTCAAATCGTGAAACCCTTCAACACCAGCGCCTTTATATTTAACTTGCAAGGAGCCAGACTTTGTTGTCATTTTTAAGGTGATCTTGGCAAAGGTTTTCCAGACTTTGTGAAGATCTATCAAAGTTTTTCTTTAGACATTGGCTGCCTTTTGATTCATTTTCAGCCCAGTCTTTTACCTGATCATTTTTATTTTCATTTAAGAGTTAAAGAAAAACAGGAAACTGGACAAGTGGAGGTCACGGAAAGAGAAGCAGCTGAAGAGTGTCTTACGGATGCTGTCAAGAAGCCCTTCTTAAAGAAACAGGGAGAAAATAATGTATGCCAAATTACACAAGAACTGGGCTTTAGTTCAGTGGCAGTTGTTCTTACTGAGTGATAAATGCAAATTTGAAAAATTTGGTTCAAACTGCCATCAGTAGATAAAGAGGATGTCAGCAGAGAGGTAAAAAAGCTAGGGTCTATAACCATCTGTAAAACAAGGGGGGAGGCTCGATCATGGTTTGCGGCTGCGTTTAAGCCACTGGTGTTGAGAATCTGCCAAAACTGATGAATTATGAACTCAGAAAAGTACAGTGAGATTTTGAGCCATCATGCAATACCATCTGGAAAGCATCTGATTGGAAATGACTTCCTTTTTCAGCATGACAGTGATCCCAAACACACTGCCAATGCAGTAAAAGCATACCTGGAAATAAAAACACATAATGGACCGCTATCACTCATGGTCTGAAACCCGGACCTTAATATTACTGAAGCAGTGTGGGATCATCTTGACAAAGAACAGAACAAAAGGCAGAAGAAGCCTGGAAAAGTATTCCTGAAGACTGCTTAGAGAAAAGACCAGAAAGCTGCCTAACAGTGTTAAAGAATAAAGGTGGTCGTACCAAATATTGACTTTCATGCATGTTAGAATTGTACAAACTCTATTTTTGCCTGATATGCTTTATTTTTGTGCACGTTTGCACATGTTTTAATAATTTACCACATTTATTTCAAGTTTTCCTGGAAACATATTAAAAAAATGAGGGGTGACTCACCACCTTTGTACAGTACTATATTTCCCAGCCATGTTTAACACTGGAATACATATTGTGCTCATGTGTAAATCGTCTTTCTTATATTCCAGAGCATACTGCCGGACAGGCAAAATAAAGACATAATGAGAACATCAATGTAACGTTGTGCGGTACAAAAGTCAGTGAAGCACCTCTTATCACCACTTGTCTCAATTAGTGTGACATCCTATGTCTCTGCCCACATTCATGTTCGGCTCGCAGCAAAAACTCAAGACCTTCTTCAAAGAATATGAAAGATGGTTTCACTTATGTTTGCATAAATTTGCATGACATGAACATGGCGCCTCGGCTATACATGTTAATCAGTTAAGACATATAGTGTTAAATGAGGCATGTTGACACTACACTTGTTAATCAGTTTTTTTTTTCATTAAAAAAACACTTTGTTGAACTCTTTCTAAGATCTTAGTCGGCAGACTCGCTCTTACATTCCAAACTAGATCATTAATTACGATGTCGTCTCTCTGACACTTTGCTGTTTGCGTTTTGGAAATGTGTTGACATTTGATCTATTTAACAGTCAGTATTTGTCTACATCTTTTCCTTTCAAAGACAAACTTTGTCTGTGACTGCTGCTGACCCTTTGTCTTTCCATGTTCAGAGAAAAATGCTTTTAGGAAAATGTTGCTCGGCTGCCGGTGGCCTGTTTCTGCTACGATTGATCTCCCCAGGTTGGAAAGACCACGGTACGGAGGAGGATCTCTATGATCAAAGCTCGCTAATTAAAGAAGAGGCTCTCTCTCTTCTGTGTTATTTGTATTTATTGCTCTGATGTTAAGTGTTTCCTTCTGAAAGAAAACAGAGCACTCTCTTTGTCCACTATGCCAAGCCTTGTCCCACCTTTGAGTTATCGCACATATCTGTAGGACACAGTCAGCTGTGTAATGCACAGACAAGCCCCAACAACAGGCTAAATGGGGCTAACGTCTTTAGAGGTTGGGAAAAAATACTTCTTAGAAAGTGTGTTCCGAAGCAGGAAGAGACATATACAGTAGCAGTGATGTACCACAGTGTTTTGGGGTTTTAGAGGGAAAAAAATCAAGTAATTAATGAGTGGAAATAAAACAGAAATTAAGATTAAATTAAGTTTATTGACAGTGATTTATTGTACACTGAATATTTTCTGAAGCCCAGTTTGTCCCAAAGTCATAACGTGACTTTTTTTATCTTCATCATGTGGAAAAACTATAATTAGGGGTGGCGCTGGGCCTGAACGGGTCAGGAATGATTAACCTCCGCAGATGGGCACATTTGGGAGACTGAGCTTCGATTGCCCCTACCGATGACCTGGGAGATTCATCAGAAACTAAGCCGCACAATGGAAAAATAAATACTGGTGTATTTACAAATAACTGAGATTTAAAACGTTTAACATCATACTTTAAAGAACGCATTCAAATAGATAAATGGGTTAATGGCAGAAAGAGGGTGGCAATATTTTTTTTATTACAAATATGGGAGTTTATTTTGTTCTGTCAGGGTCCTAAATTATTTTTGACGTCTGTGAGCATGGAGGGACAACATATTCCACTCACTGCTCTGGTGACTGACAGGAAGCGGTCGTAGCTGATGAGAACAATGCTGAAGACAGACGCGGAACAAAGCAGGTAGTCCATGACCAGCCACAGCTTACACAGTCCTCGACCCAGCGTCCACCTGCCTGTGAGGATGTAGGGGATGTACACAGGGATGCAAAATGCCCCTAGAGAAATAGTGATGATGTAATGGGAGCAGAAACCAAAGCAAAAATAACAATACTTAGTATATTTTCTTTACTTTATGGAAGAACCCATGTAACCAGATTATCAATATAGTACAATACACTTGGTAACAAAAATATGTTGTTACAGGATAATTAAAAAACACTTTAAATATATATATTTAAATGTTATTATACCATTTCTGCATGAATGCTTTCTATACTGCTTGCATTGTCTATAGCAGATTAAACTGTAAATGCAGATGTATCAAGCTCTCTGATTATTTATTGTCAGTCACGTTCATTTAACTGATTAGCAGCTATTTAATCTTGTGATCTAGCTCCAGTCAATCAGTGCACAGCTATCTATTAGCAGCCATCTCCATTGTAGGGAGAATGAAAGCCATAAAAAACATGTCCTTATTACTAAAATACTGTGGGAATTTGTCAACCTGACATATCATCGATTATTCACGCATGAATCATATGGTGTCAGATTGCATCACATCAAATCATGTGAATGTGTGCATTTTATCATATCAACTTCACTCGACTGTCTGTTCTTCCAGGCTGTACAAAGCAGACTGCGTTTGGACTTACCCACAAGAAAGTCGGATATTGCTAGATTCAGGAAGTAGTAATTGCACTGTCTCCTCAAACTCTTGTCCACTTTAAATGCCAAGATGACGAGCGCGTTGCCCAAAACTATCACAACAACCAAAGTCACCATCATCACCATTAAAATGACAATCATGGGTCCCGAGAACACGAAGCTGCTCTGGACTCTAGTGGAGGCATTGCCAAAATAGTACCCAGTGGAGTTGGAATCAGTTTGCTCCTCCGACATGGTCCTGATGTGAGGTGACTGCTGCGGTCGTTAAATCCCCAACGGGCCAGCACTAAATGTAATAAGCAACAGGTGCCAGGCGAACGGACGCTGCGTTCAACAGCCCATGTTCCGAAAGCTCCGGTTTCCTGATGGAACTGAGCATTATGTCCACGGATATCCACGAGAGAGCGCGCAACGCTTCTCACAACACGACCCGGACACCTGATGAATTACGCACGTCTATCAGCGTTTGTCTGGCACGAAGCACTTCATTGAATGATAATTTTTTTCTACATAACTACTAAATAATTTTCCAGCTAAATTTAAATTTAGAATTACATTTTAGAAGTGACCAAAGTCTGTGATGTTACTGGCACAATTCTTTAGTTTGGCTTTAAACTGATCTGCTATGTCCCTCTCATAAAGAATTTAGGAACAGCAAGAAAAACAAGCGAAAAAAGAACTAAACTTAAATTTCAGCAGCATCCTATCCGGTGTTTATGGAAAGGTAGACTGAGATGTCTCACCTCTGAATACATTAGTCTGTGCCTTACTGACTTGTTCCCCCTTTAAAACATATTCAGGATGTGAATCAACACAGGAAGCACTTAATAGCCGTCCCTGGTATTTTCGCACATTCCCCTCACCACGGCGCACACCAAGGTGAAAAGCATGTGGGTGTGCGCGCAGGTCGCAGGATGCCTATTTAAGCTAAGCTGTTATTGTAAATTAATTCGCGATGGGGTGATGCATGCACACACAATAGCATGCTGAGGGTTTGACACCAGCTAACTGTCCTGACAGTTACATCATCCCAAAGAGCATTTCCTGTAAGCTATAAAACAACTTTTTTTTTCTTGTTTCGCTTGTTTACTTCCGTCCTTTGTTGTCAAAATGCTTCTTAGATTGTTTCTGCTAATGATGGAGCGCGCACGCGTGTGTCAGTTTCCTTGAAACCTCGACGTCTTAGGTTTGATTCTTGTTGAGGATCGAATAAAAAAAAAAAAGATAAGGATTATTTGCATACTATCTTGCCAGCTCCCCAGTTGTGATCCAGCGAAAATGAGCAACATTAAAGAACTGCAGAAGTGACTGAAAGAATTTCGTCTGAATAAGTGTTATTTTAGAGCCACTGTCAGCTCTCAGAGTTATTCGCATTGGAGATGCAACACTGAGTAGCAGAGTAATGTAAGTACACATTTTTACACAGTCCATTTAGCATTGTTAAAAGAAGATGAGTGTGCTATCATGTGAGAAATGTTACAAAATTATTCAAATATGACAATGCGTTTGTGAGTTTGCAGAAACGGGGACTGAGTGGAACACTGGAAAGACAATAACAAAAAGCACACAGCAAGGGTAGGTTAGGGATAACATAAGAGCCTAGCCTCCCATATTGTACTGTGAGTTGCGCATACAGTCTATGTAATGACAGGTCTAAAGTATGAACAACTGAATTGCTTTTAGTTGGACATTTACATATGAATTGAACCAAGTCTTGGACTGTAACTACTCAAATCCAGGAAATTGTTCCTTATAACCTAATTAACACAATGCCACAGTCTGCTAAGGATTGGTTGTCTCAGCAAATTTTCCCTAATGTCAGACTGTGCAATGCTCAATGTAACTACAAAAACATCAAAGTGGTACATCCTAGACTCTACAGGGCCCCAATTAGCAAACATTTAACCAATTGTTAAATGTTAAAGTCCATAATAGTACAATGAGAAAAAGACTGATCAAGAATAGCTTGTGTGGACAGATTGACAGAAAAATGCCTCTTTTCGAAAATAATAGCGCAACTTACGTCTTCAAAGTTGCATTTAAACAAACCACAAGATTTCTGGAGTAATGTTCTTTATGCAGGAATGACCAAAGTGGAGAAGTTTGGAGATGCAGCAGAGGGCTGAGCTGGGAACCTTGCAGTCAGAGTTGACCACGAATTCCTCTGTTTACCAAAGTATTCTAGAGTTAAATGTGTCCAACAGCTAAAGCTTTCCTGAAATGATGTCATACAACAGGTCAATGATCCCAAGCACACCATTAAATCTACAACATAATGGCTGAAAAAGAAAAGAATCAAGTTGTTCCAATGGCACAGTCAATGTCCAGACCTCAACCTGACTGAAATGCTGTCAGGACCAGAACTGTGTATAAATGGATGCCACAAACCTCAATGAACCGGAGCGGCATTCTAAAGAAGACTGATTGAAAAGGTATAAACATACAGAATATTACTTGAAGTTATTGCAGAGAGACTAGAGACCAGACTGCATAGAGTCCTGTGAAAATTAGTTTTTTCACATAGATAGATAGATAGATAGATAGATAGATAGATAGATAGATAGATAGATAGATAGATAGATAGATTAAAGTACAGTGGAACCCCAGGTTACGAGTTTAATCCGTTCCAGAACCAAGCTCGGAACCCGATTTGCACATAACCGATCGAATTTTTCCCATTTAAAATAATGTAAATCAGATTAATCCGTTCCAGCCCTCCCAAAAAGTCCCCAAAATATCATAAATAATGGAAAAAAACATGTTTTTAAATAAGAAACAAACATCAAAATACTGTATTAGTAAATATAGTTAAATAAAAGATAAACCAATTTAAGCAAATATAACCTTTCCTTGGCGGCAGACCATTGCAGTTAACGGAGAGAACAGCTGAGGAAGGAGGGAGGGAGGAGGCACGATATGTACGGTACACGTACGGTAAAACTAAAACAACACTTTCTTAAACTTCAAACAAAACTAAAATTGCACTTTCTTAACTGTACGGACGGACGGACACCCAAGCAGGTGTCACCATAAAGGGATAAGCCTTGAAACGGCTCTGGGTAGAAGTTTCCG